>PVJO010015215.1:0-45727 GCA_004026905.1 Hystrix cristata | reverse complement strand
CCACTAATTCCCAAACTCTTTAACGAAATTGAAAGAGAAGCAATACTCACAAATTCATTCCTGGAAGCAAGCATTACCCTGATACCGAAGCCAGAGACGGATCCAATGAAGAAAGAGAACTACAGGCCAATCTCATTAATGAACATAGATGCAAAAGTCCTCAGTAAGATACTGCAAACAGAATGCAACAAGTTAACAAGAAGATTATACACTATGACCAAGTAGGATTCATTCCAGGGATGCAGGGATGGTTCAACATACGCAAATCAATAAATGTGATACCCCATATTAACAGAGCCAAGGACAAAAGCCATATGATCATCTCAATAGATGCAGAAAAGGCATTTGACAAGGTCCAACATCCACTCATGATAAAAGCCCTGCAGAAAATTGGAATAGATGGTCTTTATCTCAATCTGATAAAAGCCATCTACAACAAACCAACAGCCAAAATCATACTAAATGGTCAAAAACTAAAAGTGCTCAGTCTAAAATCTGGAACAAGACAAGGATGTCCGCTCTCACCACTCTTATTCAATATAGTTCTGGAAACATTAGCCAGAGCAATTAGACAAGAGAAAGAAATAAAAGGAATAAGGATAGGAAAAGAAGAAGTTAAATTATCATTATTTGCAGATGACATGATATTCTATATAGAAGACCCCAAAAACTCCACCAAAAGACTTCTACATTTAATAACCAAATCCAGTAGTGTAGCTGGATACAAAGTCAACACTCAGAAATCAATAGCATTCCTGTACGCAAACAACAGACTCACCAAGAGAGAAATTAGGGAAACAACACCTTTCACAATAGCATCCAAAAAATGAAGTACCTAGGAATCAATCTAACAAAGGAAGTAAAATATCTATACAATGAAAACTACAGTACTTTGAAAAAGGAGATTGAAGAAGATATCAGAAAATGGAAAGATATTCCTTGCTCCTGGGTGGGAAGAACCAATATAGTGAAATTGGCCATACTCCCAAAACTGCTATACAGATTTAATGTAATCCTAATTAAATTACCAATAGCACAGCTCACAGAATTAGAGAAGACAGTCCTAAAGTTCATTGGGAACCAAGAGAAACCTAGAATAGCAAAAGCAATTCTGGGCAACAAAAGCAAAGCAGGGGCCACCACAATCCCTGACCTAAAACTATACCACAAAACTACTGTAATAAAAACAGCATGATACTGGCACAAAAACAGACCCCAAGACCAATAGAACAGATTAGAAGATGAAGAAACAGGTCCAAACACTCAGTCACCTTACCTTTGACAAAGGGGCCAAACAACCTCACTGGAAGAAAGATACCCTCTTTAATAAATGGTGCTGGAAAAACTGGCTGTCCACATGCTGAAGGTTAAAACTAGACCTGTATCTTTCCCCATGCACTAAGCTAAAATCAAAGTGGATTAAAGATCTAAACATTAAATCAGAAACACTAAATCTGTTGGAAGATAGAATAGGTAGAAGTCTTGAAGACATAGGTGTAGGCAAGGACTTTATGAACAAGTCTGCAGTTGCCCAGGAAATATCACAAAGAATCAACAATGGGACCTGATCTTATTAAAAAGCTTTTGCACAGCAAAAAGAACTACCAACAGAGCAAGGAGACAACCCATAGAGTGGGGAAAAATTTTGCCAGCTATTCCTCTGGCAAAGAACTAATATCTCGAATATATAAAGAACTCAAAAAAATCAGATCCCCCAAATTTAAAGAACCAGTCCAAAAGTGGGCAACCGAAATGAATAAACACTTCTCAGATGAAGAAGTAGAAACAGCAGATAGACATATGAAAAAATGTTCAACATCACTGGTCATCCAAGAGATGCAAATTAAAACAACACTGAGATTCCATCTCACTCCAGAAAGAATGACTATTATCAACAAATCAGCCAATAACAAATGCTGGAGGGGCTTTGGAGAAAAAGAAACCCTTCTCCATTGGTGCAATCGCTATGGAAATCAGTGTGGAGATTCCTCAGGGAACTAGGACTAGAGATTCCATTTGACCCAGCTATTCCATTTCTTGGTATCTTCCCAAAAGAATTAAAAGCATCATACCGCAGCAATATATGCACACCCACGTTTATAGCAGCACAGTTTGTAAGAGCTAAATCTTGGAAACAACCCAAATGCCCATCAACAGCAGAATGGATAAAGAAAATGTGTTTTTTTTATACAATGGAGTACTACTCTGCCATAAAGAATGATAAGCTTGAGATACTCCTAGGTAAATGGATGCATCTTGAGACCATACTCTTAAGTGAAATAAATCAGACACACATGTTTAAATACCACATAGTTTCTCTGGTGTGAGAAACTGAAAATATAAATAAAGACTAAAATGTATTATATTGGGAAAGGGAAGAAGATGTCCAAATGGGAAAGGGAACAAGGGAGGGGGAATGGAACAGAGGACAAAAGAAGTAAGTAATGGAAGAAAAAAATGGAAACAAAGCTTTTGTAAATAGAGAGGGAGGAGGGGGTGAGGGGAGGGGAATAGGAAAAAAAGAAGCAACAAGATATGTCATGTATAGGTACAAATCCCCTATGATGAATGTTATCACTATGTACATCAAAAATGTACCATTAAAATAAAATAAAATTAAAAAAAAAGAAAAACATTACAAATGTGGGTGAGGCTGTGGTGAAAAAGGAACCCTGTGTTGGTGGGAATGTAAACTCATACAGCCATTATAAAAATAATTATGGAGATTTTGCAAAGAACTAAAAATAGAAATTCTGACCCAGCTACCCCCCTTTGAGGTACCTGCAGCAATATATGCACACAAATGTTTATAGCAGCACAATTCAAAATAGCTAAACACTGAAAGCAGCCTGGATACCAATCAACGGATGGCTGGATAAAGGAAATGTGGTACCTATATATAATGGAATACTACTTGGCCACAAAGAAGGACAAATTTGGGACATTTGTAGGAAAATGGATGCACCTGGAAAATATAATACTGAATGAAGTAAAGCAGACACACAAGCTTAAATACTGTATGGTATCTCTTATTTGAGAAAGGCAAAGTACAAATGAGAATAATAAAGGATGGATAGAAGGAGACAAGGGGATGATCTCTTATAAATGAGAAAAGGTCCAGGAGATCAAGGGTGAGAGGTGAAGGGGAGTAGAAGGGGAAATAAGTAGAATAAGGATAAGCCATGTATAGGAACCTAATAACCTCAATGAATGTAAATATATGCCATAAACATGAGCTAAGATTAACAGTATCAATAAAAATGTAATGGGGAAAGAGGAATTGGAGGAGGAGGGAGGGAGGGGAAGGGAAGGAAAAGGGATTAAGGGAAAAAAAAAGAAAGAAGATGTATTATGTATATGTACCCACTCCCCAAGATGATTATAAATTGCATGTACTGCAAACGTGTACTCATAAAAATAGAAAAATTTAAAAATTATTAATGTTTGGAAATGCCCAGAAATGTCCACATTTAAATGAATAAGAGCATCTGCTGTTTGGGGCAGGTGGGCAGTCATCTGACTGGTCTCCACGTGTGGAAACAGTCCCAGTCAATGGCTGCCTGAGAGTGTGACTAAGCACACTCTCATGCTGCCCATGATAGTAGGCAGCATGAGGGGCCGGAGAGATACTGTGGTTATCATCAGAGGAGACACATTTTTGTATAAGTTAAAAAACAAAAAACAAAGGAAAATCCCCAAGTCCCCCATGCAGAAAACCTCCACACACACCTTCTTCCCTACTTCCCTACCTGGCACAGTTCTCTGTGTCCTCTTACAAAGCTGCGGGCGGATGTCCTGTGGTGAAATTCAGTCTGTAGGGTTCAGAAGTTTGAAGTGTTTTCTGGAGGGAAAAATCCACACACACATTCAGAATCTCTGGTGAGTGAAGAGAGGGGAGGGCTTAAGGGACGAGGCCAGTGCGTGTTTCAGCTCTCTTCTCACTGGGCTCTGGGGTGTCAGGTGAGCCAAGATGCAGACGACATGGACTAGCATCTGTCCGGGTACCCTGGCCAGGAGGAGGTGGGGTGCCAGGGCAGGGGCTGGGCATTGAGCTTTACAGTTTGTAAGTGCTCTCTCATTATCTTATTGGGGTAAGTCAGTGAGTCGTGGACATTTTAGTCATAGAAGTAGATTTTGGAAGGGTCAAAATAAATTTCCCAAGACTACTTTCTTTGAGAAAAGAAAGTAGAGCCACACCCAAATCCAAAAATTTGTTGTTGGAAAGTTCCCATGCCACAGTGTGATGCTTTCTTGGTTCATCTTGGATACCTTCAAATTCTGTTTAAAATTAGTTTCTTTGAGGATTTAGCTGACTTTTCTTTCTGACAGGACACCTACATTTGAATTCTGTAGGAAACATTCTGCCTGAGCATGGCCATTTCCCACCTGAGAATAGCTTCCTACAGAAGAAGCTTTCTGGCCCACAGGAAAGAGACCTGGGGAAGGCCAGGCTGGCCAGTGTCTGCACTTTGATAGTGGTGATGACATAGTGGTAGAAGCTTGGGAGAGGCCCAGAGAGGGTGGCCCTGGAGGCTACTGCCAGGGAAAGCAGGCAAAGGTAAGTGGTCAATTTCTTCCTCCTTCCTGGGCCAGAGAAGTCCATTCCTGGGCCACCATAGCTCCCCCCCACATCTGGTGCAGGAAAACACGAACTTCTCTAGAGCCGCTCTCGAGGCTGGGAAGTCTGGGACGCCTGCGTTTCACCTTGTGAGGAACAGTTCAGCCAGAGGAGCTGCATTCCCCGGAGAGCTGTGAGTCTACAAACAGCACCACTTCCCACTGGGATGGGTCACTGGCTATGGACTTGGGGACCTGGAAGGGGCCACGCAGCTGCAGAGAGATGTAGAGGGTTTGCATTAAGATAGGCAGACCCCACAGAGGGGACCTGCTCACAGCCACACAGGGAGTTAGCCTCGCCCAAGGGTGTTGTTGTCAAATGCACTTGCACTCGCAAGCACGAGGCTCTGAGTTCTATTCCCAGCGCCACCAACAACAATAACAACAAAAAAACACGAAAAACCAAAAAAACTGCACTTGCAGAACCCCAGCGGAGAGGTTGGGAGGGAAGGCTGGAAGACATTTTGTCACGTGTCAGGTTATGACAAGTATTATTCCAGAAATCTAAAACTGTGATGACTAAAAGGGCCTAGGATATATTTGTAATCTCCTTGGTGGTGTTACTGACATTACAGTATTTCCATTTTGTGCTTATCATTTAGATAATTGTACAGTAGCAGCAGCAGCAACACAAAACGTTTCTCTAATGGCCCAAAGCAGTGCCTTTCTGTAGTATACAAGAAGAGAGAGGTGTTTGCATTAAGTAGCTATTAATTTTCTCTTTGTGCTTCCAAATTAGGTAAGTGCTGATGGGTTCAGAGAAAAGCAAGGGCTTGTCCTTGGCCTCTGCTCAGCCGTCCTCCCCAGCAGGAGACAGACTTCCAGGTCTACTTTGCCCTCCCTGTAGAGGGCAGGGCTCTCTAAACTCATCCACGCTGCTTCCCCAGATGGTGAGGCTGGGAGGCACACAGGTTCCCACTCAGGCTGCTTCAGGTCCACTGCTTCGCCTGCAGACCCAGCTCTGACCCAGGGCTGTCAGGGGAATGGAGCTGCAGCTTGGAGGACCTAGCTGGGCTCTCTGTCATACTTTCTAAACAGTGATGCTAAAAACAAACAAACAAACAAACAAATAACAGTCCTGATCTCGGTACAGTTCACAGGGCATTGGTGAGTTTCTCTTCTTTTCCCTCCAGGGAGTTCCTCTTAGCCCCTTCTCCATGCATGTAGGCCTTCCATTTCCCAAGACACAGTCTTGCCTGCCTGGACATCTCTTGCAGGCCTCTGGGCTCAGGGTTGAGTCCCTAGTGCCATTCATCTCCTATGTTTGCATCTGCTCAATTCTGAGGATACTCATGGCAGAGGATCACTGGGAAGCTTCTACTACGGGCCTGGGGAACGCAGCAGTGGAAGTGTCTGGTACCTGACCTCAGGAGCCTAGAGGCTGGTGTGGGAGAAAAATGATAATCAAGATAATCAAGTCAGAGAGAGATTGATCAGCTCAGGAGGTCCCTCTAGAGCTCTCCTACCTGCCTGATGGCAGGAGAATAAGTTCCAGAGAGAACAGAGATACTTTGGGAACTATGATTTCAGATCAGCAGATGCGGGAAGGGGCTCCCATGGAAGGAAGTGGTTGAGCAGGGAACCTGTGAAGCAGAGGGAAGGGGTGAGGAGGAGGGAGGTACCATGAGTCCTGGGTACAGCAAGCTGACACGGGGTGGGTGGGGTGTGGATGTGGTGGGTGAACCGGGAGAGATGTTTGTAGGGCCATCGGGGCCTGTTATGAAAGGCCCTTTTGGAGGAGGCTCAGTCAGCAGCGTGAGGGCAGATTGGGAAAGGAAGAACTAGTTTGAAGGTCATTGCTTGGGTATGGACAGGAGACAGTGAGGTGGGGTAGGGGTGAGAAGGGCAGGTTAAGGGAGACACTCGGCCCCTGGTGCCCAGATGCGCTGGCCCAGTGGCCACAGGGCATGTGCGGCTATCATGCCCTGACATGGCTTGGTCTAGACTAAAAGGCACTCAAAGTATCAAGTACGCATCAGATTTCAAAGCCTTCATACGAAGCATATAAAATTTCTCGGTAATGCTCTTACCATTCAGCACAGACTGAGTTAAATGATTAATTTCACCTGTTTCTCTTTTTAGTGTACTGAGAATTATACACATGACTTGCATTCGCTCTCTATTGGACCCAGCTGGGTTGGGGGAAGAGCTGAGAGTATTTTGGAGACAGGGAAAGACAGGGCTAAGTGAGGGATCTCAGAGCAGCACTGAGGAAAGAGGGGAGACGATGCGGATTGGGGGTCTCCCCAAACCGTGGAGCCTCCTAGGCTTGTTAGGGCCCTGGGAGCTTCAGGAACTGCCAGTGCCTCAAACAGAACAGCTGGGGTGCACCTCTGGCCTTCTAGGCACAGGAGGCCTACCACGTACTGTCCTCTGCTTGACTGTTGCAAGCCTGTCTCTTGAGTTCTCGCCTCAGCCAGATCAAACTCCTCTGGTGGGCGGTGCCATCGGGTCCCACATGCTTTCCCGGCACTGACTCAGCCAGGGCCATGGACAGGGGTGACCTGGTGCTCGGCAAACGTACTTAACTGGAGGGAGTTAGGAACTGGCGGCAGGGGAGGATTCCTGGCAGAGGCCTGGCTGGCTCTCCTGGTGCGCTCTTCCCTCTGCATGGCTCTCAACAAGATTCCATCCCGGACAGTAAAGCCAAGGGTTCAGGGATGTCATGTTCGAAGCATGCAGACGGTGCTGCTGTGGCTAGGCCTGGGGCACTGGGCATGGACTGTGTCATAGCCAGGGGTAGACAGGCAGTACGTGGGGAAATTTAGCTTGGACCTGTGACAGTATGAGATAGAGATAAGACAGAGATATACAGATATATAGATGCACGATTATCACCCACCATTTCTGTAACTCCCATAGCTCTTATTATTTCCTACATGACTAGAATAATGTTGGAGTTCTGCAGGTCTAGAAAACAAAGTTCTTTCCCCTTCTTTTGTGGCCTTTTTTCTCCCCAAGGCAAGTCAGAGAGGGTAGAATTTCCCTTTCCCCAGGTCGGTCACAGAAACACAGAATGTTCTTTAATCTCCCCTACCTGTCTGTCAGAGCTGGTCATCCGAGCAGTTCTCACACGGTCCTCACTGCAGAGGGTCCTGCAGCACCCTCAAGGAAGGAAAGTGGAGGAATCTGAGCAGCCCTTGCTGGCTTTCCCTCTCCGAGGGTCAGCTTGAGGTCTCCTCCTCTGTCCAGTCACCTTGCTACTGTTGTCTGTGCTTCGGTCGAGAGGCTGAGAGATTTGCCCAGTCACATGGCTGAGTAGTGAGGAAAACAGGACTAGGACCTGAGTTTCTGGACCTTGTCAGAACCTTTTCCTGCTACTCCTTGATGAGTGGGCTAAGGAAGTTCTGTCAGATGTTACCTAGAGGCTCTGGATTCTGTGGGCCTCCCAAGTTGAGCCAGGGACTCTGCTTGACCAGCACATTAGAGGCAGATGGCGGTCACCTGCCTTCCTGCTGGCATACCACCCAAAAGCCTTCAGTCTGAAGACACGGAAGCCTCAAGGGATAAAGGACCATGCTGGGAAATTAATGAGGCCTTCTGCTAGGAATAAATCCTCCCTTCCTTTGCCCCTTGAATCCATAGGACCCTCACTGAGGCACTGAAGGCAGATACTGAGAAGCCTAGGAAATGGTTGCTGTCTTTGAGGCTTTGGATATATAGACCCTTTCTTTTCATTCATCCATTCAAAAAATTATTTCTTGTGCTCCTACTGGAGGCAGACACAGGGCCTGGCTGTGGAGCTACCTTGATAAACTGCAGAATCTACTGTGGAGTGGGGGACAGAGGCAGGGAAACAGGTGACTACGAATCAGAAACTGCAATGATGGGGGTGAAGGGTTAGGATTAGGGCATCTGGAGATGTCACCCAGACTGGAGGGGCAGCCAAGGCTTCATGGGTGAGGTCCCTGGAAATGGGACAAACACACCCTGTGGGGAAGAATCTGTTCTTGACACGAGGAGCTGAGGATGGTCTCTTGATGAGAGTGTGGCAGGCCCTGGTGACATAGTGGGCAGCAGAAACGGCTCTAGCAAGGTGGCAGGGGTGGCCCAATTCTCTTTAATCTCAAGGTCCATGGGCTAGAAGTGGGTTTGCATGTTAGAAAGAGTTGGTTGGCCTCAGGGTGGAGCTGGGCTAGAGGCAGCAGGGCTGGATGTGGAGAGGCCAGTTAGGAGGCTGTTGTGAGAGTGAAGGTGATGGTGGCTTGAATCAGGAAATGGTCCTGGAAGGTAGAAAGAAGTTGATGGCTTTAAGAGGTCTTTGGGAGGTGTAGTTAACAGACTTTGGAAATTGATGTCCTGTGAGAAATCAGAAAGATGGAGGGAACCAACATTCTTGAAGAAAAACGTTAAATAACAAAGGGAGATGCTCAAAGTAATAGGAAAAAAGAGTTGTCCGGGCAGAAAATAGCTGTATGGCCACATGTTCTGGCGAAGGGATGGTCGCTGCAGGCTGGAGATCTGGGAGGGCTTCCTTGGAGAACTGGGCCTCAAGTGGGTAGGACTTGGGAGGGCGGCGAGGATACTCCGGGCCCGACTGAGGTGGCACAGTGTGTTTGCCCAGCAGGTGGTTCTCACGGGGGTTCTTAGTAGTTCTCTGTCGAGTTGGTTCTCCAGGGATTGCTACTAAAACTCCTACTGAAAAGAGTGACTGAGATGATAAATCCTGTCACTCTCAGATGGGCGCAGGGCTCTTCTTGTCCCCCAGGCCACCTGAGTAGGAGGAGCAAGGAGTCTGAACACTAGGCAATATAGCCTGACTGAATCCCTGCAGTCAGTGGCTTCCACTGACACAAAGACCAAAGTCCTTTCCCAAAAGGAAGGCTGTTATGCTCACCAGCCTCCTGCTGTGACCTGGCCATGTGGACCGCTACTGTCCAGGGTGCTGCTTCACTTGCTCACCCCTGCAGTGTCCTGTCCCACAGGCTGCCCAAGTGAGCAAGGCCTTCAGAGCCATAAGGGAGGCCACAGGAATCCATGAGTGCATGATTGGGCACGTGGGGTAGTACCTTTGACGACGACCCTCTTGCCAGGTGCATGTCCTGAGTAGGTACACTGCCCCACGGCTCTAGGTACTGGTCATCGCATGTCACCTGAGAGCACTGGCTTTGATCTAAGGCCTCAGGTGGCCTTCCTGGGGTCCTGTACTAGAACACTGGCCTCTGCTGGTAAGCTCCCAGACGACTGTGGTCATAACTGTGCATACTTCAGGATCCACTCTGACCCAGTGGCATCCTAGACTCTCTACCATGTTATCTCTGACACTCACAGTCTCTTGCAAATCTATGTTGTTACCCCCATCTTATCAATAATGTAACCAGTAAGACTGAATGACTATGTCCAAGGCCACCCAGTCTACCTGTTCACTGTTCTACTCATTCTGCACACAAGTCAGGGCATAATAATATTGGTTGTGGCGCCTTATGTTTCACAGTTGCTGTTTTATACACATGAGCACCTTTTTAGGATAAGTACTTCTTCCCTTTCAATAAACAAGAAAACTGCATCTCAGAGATCACATGGCCAGGAAGTGGCAGAGGCGGTACCAGACCTCAGTGTGGCTCATACAAAGCCTGCTCCATCATCTCCCCAGCCCATAGGCCAGGCCAGGGAGGAGCTTCCTTTCCTGAATGAAGATTCCAGTTCCCGAATGGGGAAGCACGGGGGCATAGGGAAATAGCTACAGTGAGGTTGTGCACTCTGTCCTTTTCCAGCCTGTCTTGTATGATCCCTCTGAGAGTTTTACAGGTGAGAAAATCAGGTTCTGCATGCTCCATGCTGCTGCTCTCTTTTCTCAATCCCTTTTGCACACTCTGTTCTGGGGCCGCATGGTCAGTGGTGGCTACACCCTCTGACCACAGCCCCCGGCCTCCTAGGCAAGGCCACATCACTAAGCTTTGACTCAGTTTCAGTGAGTCATCAGGCTATAGCAAAGAAGAAAAGGCCTGTTTCCTTGCACATGAAATGAACCCACCCACCTTTTGACTCCTTTTTGTTCTGAAATGATAGTACGCAGTGACTCAGAATTCACTCTCAGAGACTACGATGTATTTTTCTTGAAAATGGGAAGAGACAATGTGTGAAGAAATGAACTGAAAGTGACCAGAAAGGGTGCATAGTGGGAGCAATGACCTCCATATGTCAGTGTGGGGTGGGGGCGGGGGTATGAATGTGCAGCAGGGGAGGAGATGGCAGCTCCCTAGCAGCAGGAGGACCAAGAAGTCCATGCATGTTGGGGACAAGCTGCAAAGCCCAGCCCGTCAAGGTGACTCCATGGCAAACCGTGAAGTAGTGCCCCAGCTCCTGAGCCTACCTGACGAAACCCCAGTGCGTTCAAGCATAGCTGAGGGGGAGGGGGAAGGTTCCTTTCCAGAGTGCTATCATCTGAGGGGTGTGTGTCCAACAGGAGATCCTCTCCAAGCCAAGCAGTGTAACTGGGGCAGATGAGGGGATTGGAGAGGGACAGGAGGCTCTCGACACTGTGTCCCTCTGTGGAGGAGACAGCTGAGAGGATCTGAGCTGACCAGGCTTGCTCTGCCCTTTGGATATGAGCTAACTGTCTGCAGCTCACAGCTTGGCTCCTGCCTTGCTCAGGACTCTGGATCCTTGGTGGTAGGAAAAAGGACAAAAGTGGAAGCCAGAAGAGCTGGCTCTTTCTCCTGCTTAGCACAGGATGGTGTGGAATAAGCCCTCAGCCTCCCTCACACTGCTTCCTCTATGGAAGCAGATGATGGCTACCACGTACCTCCAATGGTGAAAGGAAACTGTGAGTTACTGTTCAAATGGGAGTTGACGTAGGCGAATTAACATATTCTGGCAGACTTGCCACCCAACTCAGAATCGGAGGCAATGGGGGTATTGTGTTTCGTTCCTTAACCTCTGAAAAACATGGTGAAACTGGAAGTGATCTTATTGAGACCGCACCATTTTCCACAGAGCTTCCTGCCTTTTCCAAGGAATTTTAGGCCTCCCACGCACTTGCAGCACTCTGCAGGAAGGAGCCTGGGAAACCGACTTCCATGCTAGTTGCCAGGAAACCCCATTTCTGGTTTTGTTCTTTGGTCATTTTCTTTTCGGTCACTTGCACAACTGCAAAGGTTAGAAAGTGTCTTGGCAGAAAGTGCCAAGTTTCTTCGTTTACAGAATTAGGTTTTGATACTAATATTTTTGAACAGTGTAAGTCTACACAGGCTCTGGGAAGGGGCGATACTCGGAGTTGAAAGGAACTTAAGAGGGCCAGCAGTTTAACCCTGGAAAAAGTTTTCTGATGAGGAACCAGGGTCCAGGCGGGACCTCACACCTGAGTCAGTGAGCCTCAGTTCGCCAGTCTCCAGGGGTCTGACTCCTGTTCCTGTGCTCCTCTCCCTACCCCACGGCCAGTCCAGTCTTATCTACTGTTTGTTTTTCCTGTTAGAGATTTGCTGAACTATTTCAATCTGTAAATTTACATTTTTGTTTTTTTAGCAAATCTGGAAATGTTTTCAGGCATTGATTTCAAATATTTTTGCTGTACCAATCTCTTTCTCCTCTCCTTCAAGGATTCCAGTGAAGTGAAAGTAATTTGATATTGTCCCACAGATCCCTGGGGCTCTATCATTTTTCAAACATTTTCTTTTCTGTTCATCAAATTGGATGATTTGTTGATCTACCTTCCAGGTCTACTGAGACCTTCCTCCGTTGCTTTTTTTTTTTTTTTTTTTTTTTTTTTTTTTTTTTTTTTTTTTTTTTTTTTTTTTTTTTTTTTTTTTTTTTGGTGCTGGGGATTGAACTCAGGGCCTTGCGCTTGCTAGGCAAGCGCTCTACCACTGAGCTAAGTCCCCAGCCCTCCTCCATTATTTGTATTCTGCTGTTGAGCCCATCCAGTGAATTTTTTCAGAAATTCTATTACTCAGTCCTAAAATTTCCATTTGGTTCTTTTATAGTTTCTTTACTGAGAACTTCTGTCTTTCCATTTGTTTCAAAAGTGTTCACCTTTACATCATGAAGGACAGTTATAATTGCTGCTTTAGAGGCTTTTTGATAACAATTACCACACTGTCTTGTCTTTCTCTTTTAGAATTGGTCAGGTTTCCTGGTCCTTGTCATGTTGGGTAGTATCCTGGCCATTTTAGACACAGCGTGGTGGTTGTCGGTTTTTCTTTTGCTTTGCTTCGGCAGGAAATCACCTGGTTAGGCTCCGGTGGCATGTCCTGACTCACCATGTGCAGGCAGTGCTTGGTTCTAACGTCAGTTCAGGATTCAAAGCCTGTGCTGGGCATGTGCCATACATATGCCCCCTGGAGGGGAGCTCACGACTTGGGCTCCTCTTCTCCTACTTCTCCTACTCTTTCCTCTGCAGGACTTTCCTCCCTTTCTTCACCCTCCATCCTCTTTCTCGGTCCTCTGGCTAGAAAGATGGTTCAGCTTCAGCACTGAAGCCACTGGTGATACCACAAAGCGTCATGCCACTTGGCCTGCCCTCGGGATTCCTCCGTACTCTTCTCCTCTGAATTCCTGTATCCAGAGGGACAGATTTCCTCTCAGAGACTGTAGATGCCAAAGCTGTTGCCACGATTGTGGCAGTGCAGTCTGGGATCTGTATCTGGTCTTGGGGCTGGGCTGAGGAAGAAAGACACTGAGGAAAAATGACAAAGATTTCCCCCACTCTGACTGCAGGGGCCCCTTTCCCAAGTCATCTGGCCAGAAAGATGGACTGTTTCTTGGCCTTGTCACTATCCATGTCTGCTGTGCAGTTATGCAGCTTATCCTTGGGCCAAAACAAGGAGAAAACAAACTCTAGGAAACTCACTACCACTATTTATTAAAAAAAAATCATCATTTAATCTCCACAATTCATCTGCTTTTATTCACTTTTCAGAATCCTCAGTTAATTTTTTTTTTTATTTTTATTTTTTTTTTTTTTTGCATCTTGTTCAGAGAGTTTAGCTGTAATCAGTGAGAGACCAAGTTCTACGCATGTCCTCCATTTGGTGGAATGAGAAATCTGGAACACACTTGGAATCTACCCCTTTTGGGTGATGCTTCCTGTGACTTTTACTGATACAGGCCCATAGATAAAACATGTGTTTGGGAATCCTACACGTCCTGGCCTGGTGGTGCCAGGCCCCAGGACCATATGGCTCCAAGTTTTCTACCTTATCTCAGTAGACACTTGATGTAGCTGTTCACTCACCAAAGCTACATACAGCAGAGTGTGGTGCTATATCCTTGAGACACAAAAATGGCTGATAAATGGTCTCTACCTTCAGAGAGCTCACAGACTAGTAGAATAGCAGGAATTTGGACTAAAAAGTTAGGAACCACTTGAATTCTTCTTGCTCAAGGTATCATGTAGGTCCCTGAGCCCCAGAGAGCACCTCCTAGTGGTTTTAGTTTTATGAACTCTACAGAATGCCTTGATGATTACATGTAGCAGTCTTCTTGTCCACTAAACATAATCTTCAACACAATTGGCTTGGGGATCCAGAACTCAAAAGAGGAGTGAAGATATTGGAGAGTGTACTGAGAAGCATTTGAAGTGGAGAAAGGCCTCAATCTGATATTAAAAATAAAAAAGGAAGGGAAGCTGAGGCCATCGGCTAAGGAGACAACTCTGTGCCTTAGCTGGTCAGACTACTATTACAAATTAACAGAGACTGGGCAGCTGAACCAACCAGCATTCATCTTTGCTAGTTCTGGAAGCTGGGAGCTTGAGGCCAGGGTACCGGCTGGGGCAGACCCTGGGAGAGACTCTTCCAGGCTACAGACTGCTGATACCTTGCCTCTTACATGGTAGAAAAATGGCCAAAGAGCTGTCTAGAGCCTCTTTATGCAAGGAAGGCCACTACTCTCACTTATGAGGGCTCCAATCTCACGACCTAATCACCTTCCAAACCATCACATTAGGGGTTATAATTCAACTTATGAATTTTGGGGGAAAATAAGCATTCCATCCACAGCACTCTGCAGCTCTTGTGTCTTTGAAAGCACTTACCCTTCTCTCTTATGCTGAAGCAATGCCAGAGTTTTGACTCTGAGAAAAGAGACAGAAGGCAGGAGGAAACCTGCACAAGTAGATGTGTAACCAGCACAAGTAGATGCTATGTGTCAGCAATGGTGCTCTGTGTAGTCATCCTGTCGTGCTGAGGACAAGCCAGCAAGCTTGTGTGATGAGTACTGCAATCTCTGTAGGCAGATGAGGAGACAGAGACTCAGAGGTGATGTAATTTCTCAAAGTATTAACTAGCCAGTTGCAGACTGCAGAATCTTCAGTGTGGATTCTGTTTTCTCCACCATCCCAGTTTCCAACACTTTGGGCTCTGAACCCATTCCCTCTTCCACCACTAGAACCACAGCAGTCTTCTAAGTGACATACGGTCTGGGAAGGAGTCTGGGGAAAAGGGACCTATCACCGAACAGTATTGAGGTTCACAAAATGCCCACTGGGCCACTGGTCACAAGTTCTCCAGACCTCTCCCTCCCTGCTAATTCAAGCAGCTGTTTATCCTCTTCTCTAAAAAATTAAAAATGCAGAAACTGACCATGACACAAAGGAAGAAAAAGTGAGGGGAGGAGAGATCACTTCCCAAGACATTTTCCTGTGATCTGGAGGGTGAGTTGGCAGTGAAAGACTGAGAGTTTGGTGGGGATCAGAGGAAGCCCCAGGGTAGCGGTGTCCTTTGTTGGGCCCTAACTGGTGCTCAGAGCCGGCTCTGGGTCAGAGCCGGGCGGGGCATGGAGGGTGAGGGCTTCCCACCTCCTCCCCTCAACATCTCCAGGAGAGACATGGGAGCCTGCACACTGCACTCCATAGCAACCAGGGCTGCTCCTGGCCAGAGTCCCACCTTCCCTTCCCAGTACCTTTCCTCCTACCTTTTCCTCCCCTCTTCCTAATTTAACAGCAAGGAGAAAGGAAATGAACCTTAACTGAGCTCCAGCTGTGCAAAGCACCCATTAGTTTCTGGCAGAGGGCCTGGTGCACTGTAGGGGCACCACTGACACTGGCTCCCATCCTCAGTGTCTCCATCCACTTCGTTCCCTGAATCTCCGGGCCAAAAGGCAATAGGTGCTTATGGACATTCACAGGTACCTGCACAGAAGAGACAAGAACAATGTCAAAACAGCACAGTGAACATGAAACTAGCATTAGCACTGATCAGGCACATTTTTCAGGATGCTCCTCTTTGGAGGCACACTTTTCATAAAGAGGACCTGAGGCAACCCA
The DNA here is from genome assembly GCA_004026905.1 of Hystrix cristata. Taxonomy (NCBI): domain Eukaryota; kingdom Metazoa; phylum Chordata; class Mammalia; order Rodentia; family Hystricidae; genus Hystrix; species Hystrix cristata. The sequence goes on along the minus strand of PVJO010015215.1, from coordinate 29,907 downwards.
GAAATTTTCCTGAGGACCAGCAGGTATGTGGGAACCCATGAAAACTCAGGGCTCAAACAGCACCTTTCGGTACCACTTTGCACCCAAAGAACATCTTTAAGAGTTAACTCATACTTGCTCCAGACTAGGTTTTTCACACTATCAACAATACTGTGTTCCAGATGTGACTTTTTTAATTTCTGAAATTCTCTATTAGTCATGAGCTAATTCTGCAAGAATGTCAGCATAAGCCCACAATAATTATCTCCTTCTGCAAAGAGAAAGAAAGGTTCCTTGAGGACCATTCTTCTGTCTTCCAAATAAGCAGGGTCCCTGCCAAAATCTTTGAAGCCTTGAGGCATTGGTACATCCCTTAGAGTGGTCCCACAGCATTTCGATATTCTGTGTATTTTTAGTGCCATCTTATTCTCCACTTTTCCATTGCTGCTGTCCTACCTGGGTCCCTATCACTTTTGCCACTTGCTCTCATCAGGCTGTCTGCCACCAATCCAAATCAAATTCTACCCATTGTGGATCTTCATGAGACATTTGCTTTCCTTCCATCCAAAAGCATTTATGATTTTCCACTGCATATAGGCCAGGTCAGTACTCAGCAATCAAAACCTTCCACTGTTGGCTGCTTTTGCTAAACATTTCTTCTACTTCCTGTTGTGAATCTCCCCTTTGACACAACCAGCTCACTTACCACTACACATACATACACAGACCCTTTCCACCTCCCCAGCTTTTCCCTGCACTCTTCCAGCCCTCAGCTCCACTCCTCCTTTCTCTCCACTCATGTGGATCAGTCTTGCTTCCCAGATGAGCTCGGTTCTAGGTAATTTCCCTTCAAAAACAGTAACAGTTTTCATTATCTGGACTCCTCATGCTACAATCATCCTGCATTCTTTATAATCTTTACTTGCCTATAATTTGCTTCCAGATGTAGATATGACAATGGCACCATGCCATACTTTTCTCAGAGAACAGGGACTCAGTATGCTGTTGCTCAATCTACAGGAGTTTCACAATTTCATAAAGATGACTTTTTCATTAAAATGTCTGAAGCTAGGTACAGCAGCACTTGACTATAATCCCAGAATTTGAGAAGGTCAATGAAGGAGGATCACAAGTTTAAATCCCACTTGGGCAATGTAGTAAGACCCTGTCTCTAAATAAAAAATAAAAGGGCTGCTAGGGATGTAGCTCAGTGTGAAGAACCTGGGGTCAGTTCCCAATACCAAAACAAAAAACAAAACAAAACAAAAACTTTATTTCCAGCATGACTTAGAGCTTTTGGGATGATGGAAGAAAAGGAGGAAGAAGGTTTTCTTTTTAAAGTTTTTCTCCTCTCCTGGGTATGTTACATAACCTCTAATTATTTCCAGTGTTTAAAAAAAATGATTGCTCTGAACCCTTTTAAATGACTCAAACATTGAAATTATTCACTATTAAAAAAAAACTGCTGTGACCCTTTCAACATGTAAGAGAGAAAGGAGGAGGGAGGTAGGGAGGGTGGAAGGAAGGCAGGCAGGAAGGAAGGAATGTTGGCTCTTTTTACAGAAAAATAAACTATGCTTTTATTTTTTCAGTATTCTGGAAGAACTGGGGATGTACCACAAGAGTGCGCTTGTTTCTGTGCCTTTGGGACTAAGTAAGAGGATGAGAGGAGGTTCTAGAGAACACATCTGAAATCCAGAGTTTCTGGGATCGAGGTGGAGCTTGTGTGCTTGAATACATGGCAGCCACCGCCCTGGTGCACATTCATCTCTGTGGGTTCCATTTTGTCTGCTCCCTCTTGGAGGGCACAGAGCCCAGCCAGTGGGCTTACTTGGATGCTGCTCCCCAGAAGGGAAGGCTTTGAGTTTGACCCCCAACCAGTGTCAGCACAGGGCACAGGGTGTCTTTGGCCACTCTGTGGTCTGCTTTGCTGAGTAACTGAGCTGCCAGGGTGCTTTGCTCCCTTCCTTAGCTCTTGCTAGGCCTCCAGGCCCGACATTCCCGCTACCCTCAGCCTTTATTGCCTTCAGTGCCCACCATATTAGTATTCTATTGCTACATGATAGATTACCACAAACTTAGTAGCTTAACACACATGCCTGCTCTCCTGTGAGCCAGGAGTGTATGGGTGGACTAGCAGAGTGCCCTGCCCAGGAACTCAACAGGCTGCTGTCTCCTCTGAAGTGTACAGTTCTCATCTAAGCTCCATGCTTATTGACAGAATCTAGTTCCAGTGTCTCTGGGGCTACCTAACATTCCCTGTTATGTAGTCTTCTGTATAACACACAGGTTGCTTCTGTAAGGCCATCTCTGGAGATGCCGAGAATTACTCTGACTTCTGGGAAGGCCTGGGCCCTTTTAAAGACTTTGCCTGATAGCAACAGCCCCACCCAGGAAAATCTCCCTTTAATTAACTCTGAGTCAACTGCTTAGGGACCTTGATCTATGTGTCAAAGCCCTTTAGCCAAATACAGTAATGTAACTGCAGACATGATATTATATCATATGCACAAGCGCTATACATTCTCAAGGGTGGTGTGGATACCAGGGACAGGAATCTTGAAGGTCATCTTAAAATTCTGCTGGTGTGTCCTAGGTCAGTGTATCGCTGGCTAGCATGGGTCTTTCCTTGCTTTAGTAGAAATGGAAAGTAAAACTAAAGCACAGATTTACAGGGGAAAAAGCTGGAGTTGGAAAGTGGTGGCCGGGTCCGGGTGGTCATTAGCTCAGTCCTAGCATCACAGTTCCTCACGGCTGAGGGACAGGTCTGTGCCCAGGAAAGGACGACGGTCTGTGGTGGCCTCAGTCCTGTGGGGCTCCGCCTTTCCTGGAAGCCAGGTGCTCACAGGTCTAGGACCACGGCTGGAGGCTTCTGGCTGTCACTGGATGTCCCTGTAAATCTCTTATCCTGGTGTCCTGAGTCTCAAAGGAGCTGAGGTCCTGCAAACTCGGAGCTGATCAACCCTGTTGGCGGCTCCTAGACCGCACTCCTGGAATGACCAAAGAGACCCAGAGGCACTGTCAAATTACGGAAGTGTGTGACTTAGGAGATTCTCTTAGAAGACTTTGTAAGTGATAACTCCAATAGCCTCCAATCTACTTTTCTTTAAAACAAACCAAAAAACTAACTACGGAGGCAACATTGGAAAATGCAGAAAATGTAGAGGAAACAAGCATTCCCCATGGTCAACACCACTGAAAACTACTGTTAGTGTGACTTGGGAATGGGCTTGAGCTGAAAAAGATAGGGAGAGGCTTACTCCCGGGAAAGAAAGTCCTCCTGGCTCAGGCTCGAACACCACGCTGACGGCACGGCGACGTGGGCTAGAGGAGAAGAGTGAACTGCGAAAAGATCGTTTCATTTGGCTGGCAGCTGAAATGAAATGAGTATAAGGTGATTTCTGTAATAGTGCAAAAAAGGGGGGACGGCGTGTGCAAATTCAGCACCAGGGAAAGGGCCCACCAGGAAGTTCAGCTCAGTACATACGAAGGTGTCAAACCCGAGAAACCAATATGAATGTTGATCTTTTAAGAGCTGCCAAGTAAACCATCTGAACCAAAGTTACTCTCAGAGCCAGTTCAGGTTTCTACTGATTTCTGCTCTCTCATTCTGTATTTTTCCACCTCGCCTTCTCTTTCTGGATTTGTTGCTGCAGTTGATGAGTTTGGAAGGGCCTCTCCCGTCACTGCTCTGCCTCCTCTGCTTGAGCACTGTGCTGCATCCTGATGCTTGACTTTTCTTTGGCTCTTAGTTGCTCCTCTGGATGACCCGCTCACTCCCTGGGGCCTGAGGTCCACCCTCAGTCTGGGACCTTTGGGCTCTCGGAAGTCACTTTGTCTTCCTGACCTCCCAGTATGTGACTTCTGGTTGAATTTGTCACCATGGCTCCCTTCAGCTTGGCTCCTCTCCCCTCCCTCCGTCTGTCATCTGATAAGCCCCACCGCTCTCTTCAAAGGTCTCTCCCTCTCCTGTCATTAGCTGCTCTCCACGCACATACCACCTGCCCTGAGGGTCAGAATGTGTCCACTCCCAGAGAGGAAGAGGCTGCTCTACCAGCCTCCCAGGCATCTCCAATTTGGAGTCTGCAAGTGCTGTGTACTTAAATTAACGTGGGCTAGGTGTGTCTGGTGTGTTTACGGTTTACGTCCTGGGTTTTCTAGCAAGGGAAATACTAAAAATCATTACTTATTCAAGGGTCATGATGTGCCAGGACATGTGTCTTTTTAGAAAGGACGTAGGCAAAAGGAGAAGAAAGCAGCTGAGACCACTAAGGTCCTGTGACTGAAGGTATCCAGAGGAACCCTCTTTGCCTTCAGAGTTCTCCTTGGCTCAGCCTGTTCTGCTGAACCCGCCAACAGGAGACCATAGCACTTGGCAGCCAAGGCCGTCACCCTCCCCTGTCAATCCCTTTCCCCCAACTGCACCCTTCAGTACAAAGGCTTCTGGGAATGGCAACATTCTAAGCAGTTAGCAGCTAACGGCTTCCCAGAAGATTCTATCCCACAGTGACATTTGGTTGAAGATAGCAAAAGAGAAAGGTCCTTCAGGAATGGGTTGGGGATGAGAGGAAGAAGGAGAGATTAGCCAACCATAGGAAGGGGCAGCCTCTTGCCAGAGTGTGGGGTGCCACGGTGGGAGCCTCACTCCCCCCCAACCATTCCTGTGTACCTCCCAGAGGGTCCACCGGGCTCGGCCCTGCAGGGGACCCAGAGATGGATCAGACATAGACTCTGCCCTCCAGGAACCTCTTGTCTAGGGATAAAAATTGCCATGTGCACAGCAAAGGAAAGTCCAAGGGTCACAGAACTTCAGAAGAGAGAAAGATGCAGGCAGGACACATAAGAAGGCCTCCTAGAGGAAGGCGCATTTGAGCTGGATCTTGGAAGATGACAGGCAGGCTTCCAGAGGCGCAATTGGAACTAGTGTTGGTTAAGGAGACAGAAAGTCTCAGGCTTGATCTGTGACTCTGACACCTTCTCTAGTAAGAGGACACTGAGGATGACACTTTGTCCACTTTAACATTTCTTCCAGTGTTTCCCAGACAGAAACAGGCCACTGTTTACAGGAAGTGATGGCTAATGGTTGACTCAGACTTGGATTTGACCAGTGCCTTCTGAGACAGGCCAACCCCAGGCCCACCACTCTCTGAATCTGTGACTGAGTTTGTGACATACCTTTGGGCCTAGGCCAGGTCTCAGAGAATTTCTGCAGGTGAATAATGCTCTTTCACAGTAGAGTGGAAGACAGAAAATACACAAGACTGTTCACTTGCATTTGTGACTGTTGGATGTTTAGTTCGTGTCTGCCAGGAACAGCAGGATGGACACAGATTATGAAGACTAGTGGGCAACAGAGGTGAGAAGCCTGGAGGTGGTATAGGGTGGGGAAGAGATGACAATGAGTTGCTTCGTAAGGACCCAAAATGATGGTCAGAAAGGCGTAACTGGGTGATAGAAGGGGAGATACAAGAAGTCTAGACTTCTTTTTCCCGTAGTTTCCATTTTGGAATTCTAGCTTTACCATTTTTGTGCAGATTACAGAAGGGATTTTATGAATCTTTTTCTCCTGTGGCAGAGAAATCATCACAGAAACTTAAAAATATTTTTGTGTAACTTTGAAGAACAATTTTTATTTGATACTTGGTGACATCATATACTCTAAACTTTCTTTTTTTTTGTTTTTAAATTCCAGCATAACCAGTACTTTTGAGGATTCTAGTCATTACTCAATGGGCCAAGTTGAGCCAGTAATAACCTTAACCTTACAGAGACAAAGCAATCCAATGATATTTAATGAAAAAGAAGCTGACTGGTAAGTCAGGTCTACTTAATCAAAGGATGAAGAGCAGAATATTCAGGCAAGAGAGGGCAGTGGGGTATTTTAGCCACATAAAGAATGGTGGGCGGCATGGTGGGTCAGCTGGAGCAGGGTTGGTATTCAGAGCTGTTGCCCCAACCCTGAGAACAGCTGGGAGAGGAGGGGCACTCATTCTCTGCTTCACCTTTTCTATACCTAGCTTGCTGAGACAAACTTTTGCTTTAGAGGTGTAGACCTGGTATCCAAAATGAAGTAAAGCCTGTCTCTAGTGAAGTTAGGATCAGAAAGGCTAAACTGTCTTAATTTGGAAAGGAAGCTTTGTGTTATCTCAGTATTATCCCCTCATGGGGCAAAAATGGCCATGGAAATAATCTCAGGATATCAGAAAGAAGACAGAAATAACCAGGCCCAACATAGCTGAGTCCAGTGTGAGAAACTGGCCTTTGGGGATTTCCCCTCATAAGCATTCTTCCGATCCCCAGACTCCCTCTTCCCAGCTTCTGTCTGCCTTCAGTATGTTGCCTCTAAGTCCTTCCCTATGCCCCTCTCAGGCCCAAACAAAAGAGCTCCTTAACACTCGGCGCGACAGGTTCCTTTGGATCTCTTTTGACAGCTTCTGTCTACCCTGAACTGGCTACATGGCCTTCCCTCGGGAGGATTTTCCTTTCTTAACTTTTCGTTCACTTCTTTTCACCCCTTTCTCCTTCCTGCTGTTTCTCTGATTTCACTTTTGTAGCCTTCAATTACGTTGGTGTCCAATTAGCTTCATGACCTATTGTTCTCTCTGAGGGTGATGATTTTAAGGAAAAGTTCTTGTTACTGCATTTTTTAAAACAACAAAATATTGCATGAACAGAGATCCCCCAAGCATTTGGTACTTAGAAAGGCATAGGAGATGGATATGCTTCAGGGAAAGGGCTGTCGTCTGAGGAAGGAAAGGCAGGAGGAGCAGATGGTGGCACAGCAGGGGAGATAAGGCCTTCACTAACATGCTATCCAACCATATAGCCGCTGAGCTCAGGGGTATGAACACTGGACTCCCACAGGACTCTCAGGGCACAGTCTGTGGAGAAGGGGACAGTGAAACAGGCCAGAGGACAGGAGGGATATCACTGGGCAGAAGTGGACTGGGAGAGTTTTGTTCATAGTAGCCCATGAGGCCGTCCAGTCACCCCAAATGTGTTCCTGCACTGGCCTGTCAACCTGTCCGAGAGTCCTGAGCTACCAGGTCGTACCGCACCTGATTTGATGAGTCTTTAGATCATTTTCTTCATAGAAATCCACAAAATAGGTTTTGAGGGGGAACAAACTTTAAAGAGTACTTGAAAGAGAAGGCAATTCATGACCTCAATTCAACTTCTTTGGAGTCTTCCTGCATTTTTCTACATAAGCTACTGAGTGTGCTGTGCTTATAGCATAAACAACAACAAATGAGAGGGTCAGTGAGCAGTCTATTAGCTTCTCTCAGAGCTTGGGGCTCTAAAATTAACCTTGGTGCTTTTCAACAGTCTCCAGAGACCACCTCTGGAGGAGATGGTTGGGTGTGACAGAAAGCACTGAGGTTATAATAAGCCAAATGGGTGGCACTTGTTTCTTCAGCAATTGAGTTCCAGCAAAAGGCCTTCTCGCTGAGGCTGCTCTCTTCGTGCGGGGTGAAAAGCATGAAAAGCTCCTCATAGCTGTGTCTCTGGAAGGGCATAGCCAGGGCTGCAGATGTAGAACTGAGCAGCCGTGACAAAGCAGCCCTGACCACATGGCCCCTCTTTTGCATCCTCCAGTTGACCCAATCAAACACCACTTTGGGAATGGCTTCATCAGTTTTCCTGTAAATTTCCATTCTCTCTGAAGACTCAATATGTCAATAGTGCTCCAGAATTACTTGTAGCTTGGCTCAGTGCAGTGCGTCTGTATTTCCTCCTGGGTGACCTAGTAGGTTGCATCATAATGCTGTTTCATCTTCTGGCTGAGGACTATCTTCTTAATAAGCGGTCTTCAGACAACTTCCTGTACTTCATGGTCAGGAGATTTAGAGCAGGAGTCCTTAGGTGTCTGGCAGTCATGGAAGGAATAGTCGGCTTTCCTTTTCCTTGCGCTGGACATGGCCCAGGTTTGAGAACCTAGCTGGGGCAAAGATCCTCATGCCCCTTGAGTCTTCAGTGCTTTCAAGTAAGGGAACTTGTTTTTATCTATGCAAATCGGTCATTTCCTATCTCATGACCAACACCAGGAATAAGTACAGTCACATTAAATCTTTCCTCATGAAGGTCTTCACGATCACATATAGTATCATTTAGCAGAAAGCGGAAATTAGCTTAAATTGGCTAATAAGCACATGATCTATCACTCCAAGTGATTCATAGCCTTCAAGCTTGAAGAAGGACTCCCACCAGCTTCATGTCAAGTCTACAAATTGCAAGCCAGGTTGCAGCTTTCCTGGAAAGCTGTATCTAGGTTGACATAGGCTCAGGTACACCTGGCTTAAAAGGGCATTAAATCACTCTGTCGTTTACACTATTGAATATCAGATTTCCATACCACATAATGCACAAGAGCAAAAACCACTATGATTAGTTAATACTTCAGTTCTGGAGCTGTGTGAGAGTTCTGACTGACCAGGAAGGAGTCTCGCCTTTGTCAATCTTGGGTCCTTTTTAGGTCTTCTATGGATTTTAAGCTCGGTGACCACATCATAGAGCCAAACAACATGCATAGTAGCACTGTCAGGGCTACAGAGATGATGCCTCATAGGGTAAACTGCTGGCTCTTGGCACCTCCGCAAGGGTGAAACGTGATGCAGGCAGCGCTTCAGCAGGAGACAGAAGTGCAATGTCTTCTTGAATATGTCTCCTCTCTCCAGAGACTGAGCCACACTGTCACTGGTTTGCTCTGGTTAGTCTGTCCCGCACCTCCATCTTAAGAGCCACTAAGAGTTGTGGAGGCAGGAGTAGAAAAGGAAAGACAAATGTCAAAATTCTTGGATGATCCTGGGCAGCAACTGGCCAGCTGGGGGATGAGAATGGGTGATAGAGCCTTTCGCCTTTGGGGTCAGCGGCACATCTGGCTGCAAAGCATGAAGGCCAAAACATCTGTCAGCTGGGCAGCAGCTCCCGTGAATGAACAGCTTTGTCTTTTGGGATGCGGGGAAGTGTTTTCTTTAATTCGCTCGACAGAAAATCAGAAAGCGTGGTGGTGGCATGGAGCCCAGTTGCCCTTTAGACCAGAGAAGCCATCAACAGCAGACAGGTGTATACGCGGCCTCACAAGGAAGGGTTTCCTTAGCAGAAGGTCCCTTGCCACTCTCTGAAGCCCTCTGGGGGAGAGGACTTTGCTGGCTCCAGCTAACCTACTCAAAGCTAGCAACGGCATCTCCTTTCTCAGCTACCTCCTTTCCCCGTCTCGCTAGTTTTGAAGGCAAGTTTAAATCCACAGTCAGTTCATATTTCATTTTCTAATGCGCAGAAAAGCAGTGATCTTTTTACCTCGGGGCGATTCTTTGCCCCAGCCCCGGTTCCTCTTCTCAATTCCCCCAGCTCTGCCGGCTCCTTTTTTACTTACCAGGACAGGACAGTGGTCATTAGCATTTGGTCAAGTTCTGAGTCCATAAGCTGCCAATACTAAGAATTCCTGAGAAAGTAGGGATGCAGAGTTTCACAGGCAAATGATAAACATGACAGATAGGCATGGGAGGGGATGTTCTGAAGCACTGCTCAATAAAGGGATCCCTTGAATTTAGTCCTAAAAATGGCAGCGCGGAAAGAGTCCTTAGCAACCATTTATCCCATCCCCCTCCTCCCGGAGGCAACTCCTTTCTACAGTTAAGAAAATGAAGTGGTGGAGGGTTAGGGATGAGACAGTGTTGGGTGCAGAGCCTAGCTGGGAGCCAGGTCTTCTTGATAACCATGTGAATGCTCTTTCACTACATATCACTAGAATGTGTTTCTGATTTTGTCATTTTTCACTGTTAGAACACTGGCTTTTCATTAGTGCAGGACGAGGCCGTGCAGCGGGCATCTTTAAGGGACAAAGGTCTGGGTGGAGGCTGGGTCATGGCAGCTCCTCTGTGATGTTAACATTTTGCTTGTCTCCCTGAATCACCCTGTCGTTGTTGATATTCTTAACAAAAAAGAATAATGTGTAGTACTTCTTGGAGTAAAAAGCATTTAGCAGTGCTTCACAAAAATTTCTATTGTAGAATCTGTGTTCTACCTCAAAATTAATGTTTTAAAAGAGCGTTGTTAATTCACTGTAAGCCCACTCAGTTGCTGAAGAATTTTGAGTATTCGGCTAGAGATCTTTGTAATGAACAAGTAGCTCAATTATTCTAGTTTCATTATACATTGTACCAGACATTCTTTGGCATCAAGGAATTAAAGCCATCCTCTCTGGCAAATGGCAACAATATTTGATTTGAAGACATATTCTACACAAGAGGTTCTTGACTAAATGTAGTTCCGTTTAAAAACAGGAGTTTTCATATGATTTTTAACCTCTTGTGGTCTGGTTCACTCAAGCAGGCTTTTAGCTCAGACTTGCTAATACTGTGTTTAAAATAATGTATGCACACTTCACAGATGATGATAATATTTTGCACAGGCATCCAACTCGCAAGACTTGTTCTTGAAACCATGCAGATCCTCTGAGCCTCTTTCCCTGGTTTCATCCAGTGCTTCCTCTGGAGGCTGCTTTTCTCCCAAGACCTCCATGCCAGTGGGGACCTCACTGAAAACTCCAAGAGTGCTCCTCAAGGCAGAGAGGAATACAAGGACCGCTGGAGTTGAGTAGCTGATGGTCACTAACAGGACCCACTCACACAGCCTGGCTTCTCTTGAGAAAGCTGCTTTCGACTCACGCCAAAGGATGCTGTCCTTTCTCCCAAACACAAATGTGAAGGAGAGGGAGCCCCACTGACCGGTGCTCCTTTATGCAATTTAGAAAAAGATGTCCCATCTGAGTGGACGCACAGCTTGGCGAGAGAGCAGCAGCCAGGTTTCAGTTCCCATGGTGGCTCCACATGAAGGCGGCTTTCCCTGTGGATTTACCACCACTCTCCCCAGGCAGGCTTTTCCTAATTCAAAGGCTGAAGAAGGGTGGAGGCCAAGTGACAGACTAAATCCATACACAGGATTTGCTAGCTGATGAAAATGCTTAAAGCTTTTCACAGGTCTTCGGCTCTACCAGGCCCCCTGCCATCATACTCTGGGTCATTCCCACAGCTTGACTGGACTAGATGACCCCTGAGACTCTACCATCAAATTGGAGACTGATTACTTTGTTGGCCATTGATGCCTGTAAAATCCAAACCAACAAGGTGGTGAGGTTAAAGGGTGGTATTAGAAAACTATTGCCACTCAACTATGGTCTGTTCAGGGCCTATAAATTATCTGATTGGGGATGATTTCTCTCTTGAATATTGATGGGACTGAGAGCTAAGTGACTAAAATCTATGCAACCGGGCTTTTATATTAAGAAGGTTCTGCACTCCTCACCCACCTTCCTCAAGTCTCTTCTCAGGTCTCAAGGGACCCACACTTGCTATCTCACTTCCTATGCCAGCTGACTGAATCAGACAGATCAGAAAACACAGGCTCCTAATCACTGAAGCCATTAGCCTGTCCTTGCTTTTGCTTTTTCTTCCACCTATTTGTCAGTGTAAAGTGTTCTAAGCTGATGGCCTCTCCTTCCTTATTTACACAGTTCTCCTTGGACACCAGTTAGATGACTATCACTTGGTTTTCCTTGTACCCTTGTGATTTCCTTTCTGATCCTTCATTAGTTCTTAAACTAATGAAGTAGCTAGTGCCTTATATAAAGTAGCCAGTATCTATATAAAGTAGCCAGTGTCTTATATGAAGGTGCCCAATCTGAAGGTTGAGGGCTCTTGGGTTGTGGTGGTCTCAAAGGGAAGTGGTGCTTCGCTGCAGCTAGGGTCTGGACTCCAGTCCTCCAGTCCACTGTACCAAGGGTCAGGTCCAAGGCAAGTCCTAGGCAGAGGACCAAAACCTGTGCCCCAGCCTAGAAGTCCAGGTCACTTCAGAGGACCAGTGGAAGTACAGATAATTTTGGGAAATGGAGGTAAAACTCCAACCTCTGTCAGTGGAGCAACTTGACAAAGGGGGAGTATTAAACAGTTGTTGCCCTGCTCTGCTTCCTAGCCACCATGAACTAAGCAGCTTTGCTCTACCACACCCTTCCATCATGATGTTTTTGCTTTGGAGCCAGTTGACCATGGACTGAACCACTGAAATCACAGGTCAGATAAACCTCTGCTTAAATTGAGGGTACTAGGTATTTTGCCCAGCAATAGGAAAGCAATATAGAAAGCAAAGGAGTATCCTGAGCTTGCTGCGGCAGGATTAATTCTCTACTCTGAGGCGACACCCTCGGCTGTTTATTGTTCTGTTCCCTGGCTTTAGGTACGTATCTTGCAAAGAGCACTTGCTTAATTGATTCGTAGTCACTAGACTCGCCTCCTTCCACAGAAGATGACAGATCCTACAAAAACTTTTTATATTAGCTGACCAATTGGAACTTTGCTAGCCAAGACAGAAGACAGATGGGATGGTGCTTTGGTTGTAAATCTCCACTTTAGGCATTAAGCAGGATGTCAGTCTGTGTGTGGAAAGCCTTTTTCACTCTGCTGAAGATTTAGGAATAATGAGGGACTCTTAACCATTATCATTTGGCCAGAAGGCGCTCTTTCTACAGTTTAAAGAACTGAAACTCTCTAGTTCAGAACATTAAATGCATGGTCTACTATGGGCTGAAAATTTAGCTGCCCACTAACATCCAGGCCCTGTCTACTACTAGCAGTTTACATGAGATTCCCAAGAACCCCATTCTGGATTTATTCTTATTACTAATAGCTAACATTTACTGAGTGCTTACTATGTGCCAGGCTCTGAAACACATTTCATTTCCTGGTGGTTCCCTGAGAATCGGAGGAGAAATTTAAAGTAAATTGAAACTCTTGAGAAATTAGGGAAGTGTGTGCTCATGGGGGCTGGGACCAGCCAGGGAAGATCAATGCATTCAAGAGATGGTTTTACAACTCAACCTCAGTGTCAGACTTACTATCTACCCTCACTCGCTCAGCATTGGACCAGAAATGCCGCAATAAGCAAGGGCCTGAGGGAGGAAGGCAAGAGTGGTTCAGGCTTGACCTGCACTAGCTTCTGCTGGAGCTAGGGACACATGTTGTGTAGGATATTGGGAAACTGTAAAAGAAGCCTCTCCTAGTGCCTTGTACTTTACCCCAGCCCTTCTCCTCCCCCTACCTCCAAGATTAGATGCTAAAAATTCCTTCCCTAGAGAAAGCTTTGCAAATAGCTCTAGAAAGGCAAAAGTTTGTCTCTATTTATAAAAAGACTCAGGAAAGTTTTCCAGCAAGGAGTGATGGAGGAATGTCCAGGAAATGTGGCTGGTGGAAGGAGAGTGGCAAAAGAAGGAGCACAGTGAGAGCTGAGGGCCCTACAGGCAGATGCCTACCATCAAAGCATGAGGATGGAACTTCTTGTGAGAAGGAACAGGAATGATTCCAAGCAAAGACAAGATTACATTTCTGCTGAGAAGAATATGGCTGGGGAGGAAGCAGATACAGCAAGCCTGGACAAGCTGCTGAAGTCCCAGAATTGGCCCAGAAACTGGATAAGCAATAGCCAGTTAGCTGCTCATTGATGGTCCCCTCTTCTCCAAATTTAGTTTTGCAAAGTTTGTGTGATATCTAGCAATACATTTGAAATGTAAACTGTTTCCATCAAAAGAATAAAATACTGCAGAAAGTAAGACTGTTCCAGACAATTCAGCAAGTCTAGTTATCAGATCCATATTTCCTCCCATCCAAATCAGCTATATGCAGGTCCTCCAGAACCTCATGTGTTTAAGGGGCAAGGCTTGTGAAAAGTGACTGGGTCATGGGGAAATACAGTTGATTTGCTTTGGGAGGTGGGGCCTGGTCAGAAGAGGCAGGTCCCTGGGTGGATAGAGCTTGCTCCCTGGCTTTGTCCTTCACTCTCTGCTTCCTAGCCACCATAAGGTAATGGGCTTTTCTTCCTCCACGCCCCTCTCATGCTATTTCTTCTTTGGAGCCAGTCAACCAGACTGAAACATGAGCCAAAATAAACCTCTAAGTTGTTGATGTTGGGTATTTTGTCCAAATAAAGAGGAAAGTGACTAAGGTACATTTTGGTGCCAAAGTGGTATAATTCCTGTGATCGTACCCAATCATGTGGTTTAGAAGTCTTTGGAGCTGGCCTGTAGGAAGAGTTTGGAAGCTTTTGAAGATGCTGGCTAGAGAAGTCTTAGAATGCTAAGCTTGATGGGAGATTCTTGTTAGAGCTCAGAAGACCAGAATATGGACAGAAATGCAGATGGTAAAGACCAGGCTTATGACGTTTCAGTTGGGAACAGGGACTCCTTTTGCAGTTGAGTTCCAGGCCATGTGTGTTATGCTGTGACAGAAAATTTGTCTACTATTTCTTATGTCTTGAGACTTTCAAGAGACTGAGATTAAGGGCAGTAAACCAATTAATCTGCTCAAGGAAATTTCAAGCCAGCCTAATGTTCAGACTGTAGCATCGATAATGGCTTGTTGCTTTGTAGCCAGGTTCACACTGAAAAACGGGAGGAAAACGCCCATTGAAAAAGTAGGGGCAGGGCTGCCCTAGGCCTTTGGAGCTTACATCTCATTGCTACAACTTGCCTGGGTACTGGACTTGAAACTATGGGATTTAACATTTTCCCTGATGGGTTTCAGTCTTGCTTTATTCTCAGTGGTTTCTATCATCATATTTCTCCCTTTTGGAATGGGAATGTTTACCCTGTGCTATTGTATACTGGCAGTGTTGAACTTTCTTTTTGATTTTTACAGGGGCTCACAGCTAAGAGTTTGCCTTAAATCTCAGAGGAGACTTTGGACTTGAACTTTTCAGAAATGCTGTGAACTGTTACAACTCCACCAACTCTTAGAGGTGGACTAAAGGGATTTCACATAAAGAGACACACATGAGTCTTTTGGGGACCAGGGCAGAATTTTATGGTTTATATCTGGATATTTCCCCAAACCTCATGTGCTCAAGGGTGGAGCTTGTGGAAGGTGACTGGATTATGGACCAATACAGCTGGCTTGGTATTAGGAGGTGAGGTGTGGCTGGAAAAAATGGGTCACTAGGGGAACGGGCCTTCACACTCTGCTTCTTGTTAGCTATGAGGTGAACAGCATTTCCTCCGCCATACCCCTCCACCATGCCATTTCTTCTTCAGAGACAGATGACCAAGGACTGAAATGTGAGCTAGAATAGACCTCTCCTCCTTTAAATTGTGGGTGTTGGGTATTTTGTCCTAGCGAGGAAGAAAGTGACTAAGACATATCCTCTCCTACAATGAATACAATTAATCAAACACCCTAGTTTTATAGAAATAACTACTTCAGAACCACCCCCAACACACACATATTTCATATTTCACATGCACAATACAAGTATGGGGTGCCATCTTATTGCAGATCCTTTTGCACCATTGAAGGCTGGCAGGGAAGGCTGGGAGGAGGTGGGGTCCTCTCATTAGCAATGGGCCAGATGCTAAGCACAGGCTTCTACCTCCAGGAAAGAGTGGGGCTGGAGGGACACTGGGGAGCAAGAGTGAAGAAGGAGGCTAGAAGGATAGTAAGACACTCATTCTGGTACAGGGCACGAGAGCATGCCACAGGACAGGGCAGAGTCGGAGCACTCACCAGACAGCCCCCCTGGCAAGGAAGAATGAAGTTCAGATTTGGGCGCCCAGTGGCAAAGCCTTAGGTGCAAGACTCCAGGTTTCAGCAGGGCACCCTGAACTATGTGGGACAGTGGAGAATCTGTTACTCAGTAGCACTTGTGGACCAGCAGTGGCCTGTCTGAGACATCAGACCCCAAGTCAGACCACCAGAAGTAGGCAGGAGTTGGTGCCATACTTTTGACAGTAGGTAGAGCTGCGGTTATTTGAGTAAGAACTCCTGTCTCAAGACATGAGTGTCCTGCAGTGTGGCAGGACTGAGGACATACCATAGGTCTGTCCACACAGACCTGCGGTATCTGTGGACAGGAGGCCAAGAATGAGGAGTTCACTTGTTCCACAATTGTGCAAAATGCTAAGTACTGCATGCATCCAAGTCCAAAGGTAGAAAGATGAGTAAGACATGATTCTTAACCTTGACAGGTTCATGATATTTTAGGAGAGAGAAACTGGGGGAAAGACTCTTGTGTCTTAGGATGCTTAATCCAGTTTACAGTGTTTTTAAGTGAGGAAATGAAAGCAGCTGTCTATGACTTGCATTTTAATCCAATAATACTTATCAGCTTACTATATACTAAATTTAGTCATCCATGGACTATACCACTGAAGCCTTAGACGTTCCATCTTCAATTCACCCCAAGATGCAGAGGCTTTGGTTACCAAAAAACAAAAAGTTCAGTCATCGTTGAAAAGGAATTTTTAAAAAACGTTTTGGGGATTTTGCGTAATGTTTAATAAGGCATTTGAAATGTAAAAATTGGCTTCTTTATCAAAAAGAATAAACTAGTACAGAAAGTAGAATTGGCTGAGATAATTCACCATGTCTGGTTGTCAGAAGCCTGTACCTAACACCCTCTTCTCTGAAGTATGTAACCAATGCAAACCTGAGCTCCACAGCAGTAACTCCACTTCAGCACCTCCTGTAATACACACTATGGCTCACTTCCATTCGGGAAGCAGGGACACAAGTGTGTGGAACTGCTATGCGTCAGACAGCAAAGGAGGAGGTAGTTCTGCTTCATTTCAGAGTTTTAGCCCCAAATCTTTGAAGAAAACCAGAAGTCAGTTTAAGGATTTCTGTGGGGATTTGAACTGGACTACTGGAAGCAGAGAGAAAGGGAAGACTTTGGAGAGCAGGACGACCTGGCCAGGGCAGTCAGGGGAAGGTTTGGGCCCGGGAGTCAAGGTGAGTCTGGAGAGGCTGGGCAGGACAAGCCACCTTCTCAGAGCAGTGGTACCAGTGTCAACTGTGGCTGCCCGAGGGGCCTGAGGAGCTTATGCTATCCTCAAGGATGCTGCATACGCACAATCCCAGATGATGTGGGATGGCAACACCTCAAATTCAAGTAGAATCAGCTTTGGGGCTGCTGCGAGGCAGATCCGCCCTGATTTGTCTGAGAACTGACCCACGTCGAGGGTCCTGCTGCATTAGCAATGTGTCCTGGGAGCAATTGTGCTGAGGGCAGTCTTTAGCTTTCTCATTTCTTGGCTAAAGAGCCTTAATTATTTCTTCATTCCTTGAAGGAAAAGTCTGATAACATTCCTAGAGAATTCCCAAAGGTCTCCCGTTCATTTGGAGTCCTTGCCTGCGTGCAGTGGGTGTCCTTTGGATAAATAATGAGAATATGGTGGCAAGACCCGCCCTTGCCGATCCTGCCCTCTATTGGTGCCACCCCGAGGACTGAAATGCTGGGTAGGATGAATCAGAAGCTCTTTCTGTTGGGATCAGCCTCAGCAAGCCTGAAGCAGCGCCTCCTGTCCATCTCCAGAGGCCTCCTACATGGGTGTGTGGAGTCTGCCATGGCTGGTCTCTCTCGTAATGTCTGGCTGAAAGCCAACTTCTCACCTGTCCTTATGCAAGTGTCTCTCCTGTGCCTGGGTCCCTGCTGGTTAGTTCCTTCTGTGTAATTTTCATCAACCTTCCCTTGGTTGCCTGCCATACAAGTTACTAAGTCTGCAGAATGAAAACATTTGGGAACCCTTGTAAGAGCTCAATGGTTGGCCTAGAGTGGGGTTGGGAAGGTGGAGGTGTTACCTGATGGGGCCACTCACAGTAGTGAGGAGGATTTTTTGCTACCCAAGGATAGCGCCCTTACATGGTGGGCTTTGGAAATGCCTGGCAGTCAGGACACACTTGGCTTGGAAATACAGCAATGTGTCAAGGGAAGTGAGAAGCACATTGTATACTGTTGACTGCAGACTGTGGGTCACATAAGCATTAACCTTCCCAGGAGAAATGGCAAAACCAACAGACAAAAACAAAAACCAGAAGGAAGTGCCTAAAGACAGAGCGGTTTAGTTTACTATGCCTGGCTTTTGTTTTAGCTCACCTCATTTAAAGATGCATGTCTAGATCAGGCTTGTGCATCAGTGTATGGAGAAGGAAGAAAGGGGAAAATTCTTACCTACAGTTTCTGGGAGGGACTATGGGTAGAGAAAAGAGGGAGACAGGCTAGATGGACTGCAAAATTCAGAAAAGGGGAGAATGGAGAATAGTTTGCTCTATAAGAGGAAGTTTTGTTCATTTAAATTGCTGTACTTTGCTAAACAGCATTGTTGGCCTATAATTGTGTTGCGATAATCATCTCAGTTTTTCTTTTGAGGATTAGGAGACACTGGAGTTAGTGGGTTCCTATGGAATTTGTTCAATGTGGATATTAAAGCAAGTATCTTATGGGGATAGGTTCAAGAGGACATTTGGTTTCTATTTTCTTCCACAGTTCCCCCACTACCATAAAATCTTTCTTATTTCCTACACCCTTTCCTATTTTTTTTTTCTCTCCAAGTCATTTAGTTACAGATGAGCATAATTAATAGCTGAGAACTATCAGGCAGCAGTAACTACAAGTAAGTTTCCAAGCGTGAAGAGGGTCAACCAGAGCCAAACAATCATAAGGAGAACACCACGGTTCTTTCTCCAAGAAAAGCAATGAAATTGGACTGTGCCGAGGTACTTACTAGGCTCTGATCTTTTGTTATGTCAATTATCACACAAATTACAGTACATGAACTTCCCTCCTTGAATGTCTGGTAACTAACAAGATAAGTGGACCGTTCTTCAGCGCAGGATGGCTGGCTTACCCTTCGGTGTGGTATTTGACATGTCAGAGGGCTATCAGAGGCCTTTCTGCTGTTGCAGCCCCAATGGCAGGCTGGCTACCATGGGCAGACCAGAGCTTTGGGCATTTTGGGGGGTGGAAGATGTATTTTCTGTGGCAGAGGTGGAAAAGGAGAAGGAAATGAGAGAAGAGATGCTTCAGCAGGACAGTGGAATCGCTATGGTTAGTTATCAAGGTGACTGTGAGTCAGCAGGCAAATAGTTCCCCAAGAGCCCAGTGGATACCACCTGGCCTTGCTCTTGAGGTAACTGCTGAGGTGGGTATATGCCTGGAGGCCTGGTTGCCCTTCAGAGCTGGGATACAAGCTGGATGGGGAGCAAGATGGAGAGAGGAATTTGCCCCGTAAGGCTACACTGACTGGTATAAAAAAGAGGATGAAGTGTGGTGTCTTAAGGGCTCCATCTACAAGGCTGAGGTGAGACTGGGGCAAGGGGGTCTCACCGCTTGGTTACAGAAGGCACCTCTAACCAGGTGTCTTGGGGTTTGTTCCGCATGAATCTTGGCCTCTGTGTCTCAGGACTTAGCATGGCAGACATCCCTGTGGACCATGACAAAGACTTTTCAGGGTCCAGAGAGGCAACCAGCACAGGCAGAAGCTTGGTTGCAGTATCTCTGGCTGGCATAAGTGGCGGTCCCCATGGAAGGCAGACTCCTGGCCCTTCTGCCTCCTGGAGCTGCCCCAGAGTTTAATCTGAAGCAGCTGTGCTCTGCTGCCCCCAGTTCCCCAACCCTACTCTTTCTTGGTAGCCACTGGACTGGATGTGACTTAGCACAGACCCTCCTCTCCTGGCTCCTGGTGCTCCAGCCTCTCAGAGTAGGTTTCTGCTAGCATCAGGTACCTGGCAGGCTGAGATGGCTTGGATCCAGCAACCTTGTGTGGCAGGGACCGAGCTTCTACTAACTGGTCCAGAAACCTGAGGACAGTGCCCTGCACTGGGAGCAGTCTCCGCTGTTACCTAGGAGCTCATGTTCTCTTCGGGCTGTTGGCCTTTTCTGGAGAAATAGGAATAGAGTTGTGGTCACTACACTGGGAGCTTCTCAAGGTAGGAATGCATCCTTCCTGCTGTCTAGCTAATGAGGGGCTCTGTAGCTTTTCATAAATGGTATCTGGTGGGTGGCCAGCTAGGAGAGGTCAAGTCCTGGGGAACTCCTGGCTGCCGGGCAGCAGGCAGCGGAGAGTACCAGGACCTCTGGCTACTCAGTCAGAAATGGCATTAGGGGACACTGGCTTCCCCAGTGATGGTCACTCCTACAGAGGATGCCTTGGGACTTGGTGTCTCTCTGTTGTCATTTTCTTGACTCAGGGCAGGAGGAACTCACTGATTTGAGCTTCCATGGAGTACAGAGAAGGAAGCTCCCAGTCCTGAGACTGGGAGATGGGGCTCCTGTGGACTGAGGAATTTCTCAATAGTGGTGGAGTCAGAGTGCGGGGACTCTGTGGTCTAGGTGCTTCTTGATACAGTCACATTTGTGCTAGAAAGTGCATTTCAAAGCTTCAAGCTGGAACATCTGTGAACAGAGCCCTCATGGTTGAAGTCTATTTCCTTCTGCCTTGTTGAGTGCTGACAACTGGAAAGGTGCACCACTGACCATTGCATCTCTCCACTTTCACCCAGATGGATGAAAACCTGTAGCTGGCCAAAGACTAGCATCTTGAATGGTGCCCGAGTTACTTCCTGATAAGTAGGAAGTGCTTAAAGGCATGTAGGGAGGCCCATAGCCTAGAGATAGAAGATAAGAACAAACCAAATGGTCACCAGGCAAGGGTAAAGTCAAATTAGGGCCAAAACTTGTACAGATACAGGATGGGCAGATAAAAAGGGAAGCCTTGTTCTTTAAGACATGAGTCCAAAGTACAAATGTCTATGCAGAGCCTGGTCCTACGCAGGCAACCAGTGACATCGGGTCCAGGTTGACTCTTTCAAACACACTGCTTCTCTCTCTTTACCTCTTTTGACTTACAGTATAACAAAAAATTTGGTAATGCAAAAGCCCTGTGCAAAGTACCTGGAATTGTGAAGAGAAGGCTAAGACGGCCTCTGCCCTCAAGGAATATGCAGTCACATTCACTAT
Organism: Hystrix cristata; assembly: GCA_004026905.1. Lineage (NCBI taxonomy): Eukaryota > Metazoa > Chordata > Mammalia > Rodentia > Hystricidae > Hystrix > Hystrix cristata. Next base: position 9,153 of record PVJO010015215.1, on the reverse strand, counting down.
GTCCATCCTTCTTTGCCTCTTCTTGCTCCCTCTCATTCCTCTACTGGCATTTAAGCACTAAATCTGTATCTAGAAAATCCCCCCCCCCAAGATGAGGTTGGAGACCTTGAAGGATGGAGAAGGTTGAGAAAGAAGGGATGCAGGAGGAAGTCATGGTCACAGAGTGAGACCATGAAGGGATGTGTTTGACTATTTTGCTCCAAACACCTCCCTTCTGACCTGTTCAAGACGCTGCCATTCCTTTGAATATTAAAGGAATTTAAATTCCTTTCATGTATAAGTACCCAGCATTCCTAAAAGGCAAATGTCCTTAGTAGGGGCAGCATTTAGCCCATAGGGTAGGGTCTCCATGGGCAGAGTCATCAGGAAGGGGGAGATTAAGACCTTCAAAGCCAAACCTCACCTACTTAACTGGCAGCACTTATGTCTATCCCTCAGCCAACGCTGTATCTGACACCTACCAGAGAGAAGACAAAGGGAGAGAGGTTTTCATCTAAGCATGGACACGTCTGGACCTGAAACAATGACAACATAAAACCATCTATTCAAAGGCTGGCATCACTTCAGATTTCTAGCTTACATTTTCTAAAGCACAGCATTTCTTTCTCTCTTAGTCTGCCCTTTGAAAAAAACTAAAGTAGCTACACAATTCCCATACATGTTCACACTCCAAACTGCATACAAGTTTGCCTGGGATGGAGCTCTCCCTCTCCTCTCTCTCTCTCTCTCTCTCTCCCCTGCCCCCCTTCCCGAGAATCTGTATGTCTGGGACGCCCACAAGCCGCTAAAGTTTCCACGAGCCTGGCGATATGACTCTATCAAGGGGGCTTGTGGCATTAGTCTCTGTCCACAGAGAGTGAGCACAGATCTCTTTCTCTCCTCCTGGTTGGTCAGTTTTCTCTTTGTGATAAGTAATTGGCTTCTCTTGGTACACTACGATCTATTACAAAAGCCAAACATTCAGAGAAGGGGGAGCTGAAATGACACAATTTGGTTATAATTTATGTTATCCCCTGACATATATATTTTTTTTAATGATTTGGTCTCTAAGCAACTGATCTCTTAGCAACAAGAAGCACCTTTATAAAAGATGGCACACAAAGAATGATTGCCAGAAAAACCACCCGGTTCCTAAACAGCCGCGCATCATTAGCAAAACTCACCATCTTCAAGAGTCCAAAACTAGAAGTGACCAGCAGACCCAGGTAACTTTGCTATTTGCACATTTTCCTGGAAAAAAAAAAACTCATGCAACTATTGAAGAAAATAAAATTCTTTGAAATATGCTCATTTTTCAGGTCTTATTAGTTGGTCTTAGCTAACTTTTAGTAATAAAATGTAAATAGATATATTCTTTTGAATAACTGCTTCTTGATTTTTTTAAAAAAATAAGCTGGACATGAATTTTGTGATCAGAAAACAGTTCACTTTAAAATATTTCATTGACATGAAAATGGAGGGGGGAAATAATCTATCCTGTCATAATTTATTTCTGTAGATTTTCATTTGAAGGGGGAAATCCACATTGCATCAAAATAAGTGTGCAGAATGTCACCCCAAGTGGTGTGTGCTGTTAGGTGTGCATTATATTTAAAGAGTAGTAGCATTGTTTTACTTCTAAACTTCAGCTGTTTAATCCAGTGTCAACATCAGTAGCAAGTGATGGTCTTTTGTTGTAAATATTCAAGGACTGGTTTTTCTTTTCTCTGTACAATAGCACAAAAGCAAGCATTTTTTCTACTTGTGTTCATTGTTGTAAAACAAAGATTCGTTCCAAAACTAAAGATAGGAGAAATTATAGCCATCTGTACCATGTTTGTTTTCTTTTCAGGTACCCAGAAGTTGAAAATTTAAATGCCTTTCTAGAAAATTGGAGTTGTAGATAAGAAACAATTGTTTCATCCATACCCCTTGAGATAAGACTGTATAATTATAAACCCACTTGGGGCACTGAAAGTAATAAAAAAGATAAGGGTTTACAAGGGAAGCAAAAAAAATCTTGCTGAGTTTGGAAACTTACAAAAAGATACCACAGATTTAAGAAAAGAGACTTTAGAAAATTGCAATTTCAAAGACAAGCAGGGATGGTGATGCTGACTTTTGTTTTTTATAACTGCTGTGCCACTTGTCTTTAAATTGAACTATATTCTGACATCTTAGAACCCCCTTCCCCACAAAGTGGGATACTTTGGATACAAAAGTTAGCAATGGGCGATCAAAATCAGGACCGTCTCAGAATATTTGGGACTTATAGTTGCTCTGCTATAGAAAGGTATCTCAAAAGCATAATGTAACTATATTTGATTTAAAAGCTGTTTGTGACCTGTACTTCTGCTATTGCCACCAGTTTCAGGCAGAAAGAATTCCTTCTTGTGATGACTTTGTATGGAAGTTAGCAATGTTGGTGTTTTCAGCTGAATTGTAGAAACTTTTTTTAAAGCAATGTTCCATGAAAGCACAGAGCAGCATACTGTATAGTTTCATTCTTTAGGACTAAAGATTCTTTGTGCTTGGACTTCTGTGTGGTGATTATTGTAGAAATGTGTTTGTGGCTCCAAAGTTAAAGAAGCTGAGTATTTGTATCATTTGTGCTGGCTGTGCCTGCGTGTGTTTCCAGTGTTAAGTAAACTGCAGTCTCCTAAATACGAAGGGGAATTTGAATGAAAGCAGAGATACAGTAACACGCATACTGCATGTGGCAGCGGTGCCTACAGTGGTTCTATGGTAGCTTTCTAATGGTGTCCCTGTTTGCTTTGAGCTTCACGTCTTCTGAGGTGTATCTGTGCACAAGGAAACAAAGGGGCGATGGCACAGGAGAGCTTGTCATTGTGGCTGCCTGAAGGAGCCATCTGACTGAGATGGATATATGATTACAAGACTTGAGACATATTAGGAAATACTCTGAACGGACTGCCATATAGACTAAGCCAGTCCATTCTGCAGTGTCGGGACTACACACACATGGTGAATGGTGTCAGTACAAATCAGGGCATCAGAATGAGGCTGCCCAGTAGTGACAGCTTCCCAGGAGAAGGGTAGCTCTAATTCCATGAACGAGTTTCCACTAAGATCTTTGCTTAGCCAACTTGATGGTGCTTTCCCTTCAGACATGAAACTTAAGTCTAATTTGGGACTGGGTAGGGGAGGCAAGAACAGGCCCACTGTCAAACAGTCTTACTGTGAGGGAGAGCCCAACTGCACATGGAGTCACTTACTTTGCACACTTTCAGGGATGAGTTAAAATGATCAGGCAGGAATTCGACCAATTGCTACATGACTGACATTTCAACAGAAATGTCCTAATGCTCCTAAATAAGCCATATTTGGCATAATGTCATCTTTCTGTGGCAAAAGGAAGAAAAAAAATTGGAACAGTCACTGTGGGCAAGGCACTTTGCAAGTGCCCAGCTTGCCAGGTGGTTTATAGTGTGCAATTTTGTTCAATCTTCATAACTGTGCAAAGGTATCATCAGTGTCTCCATTTTACACATGCGTAAATAAGTCAGGTTCAGCCAGTGGCCAGGATGTTACCTAAACGGTGAGTGGCCAAGTTTCAGTTTAAATCCTGGACAGTCTGACTCCCAAGCCTAGAAGTTTTCCTTGTCCACATGGCATAAGCAGCCAGCACTGAGATCGTGCCTCTGACCCTAGTAAAGCAAAAGCTCTCCATAGCTGGGTTGGAGGTGGTGAGTTAGGTGTCCTTCACAGAAGAAGCTCCTTCAGGGGTGGCTCAGATGCTGCATCTTCCAAGGCTCCCCTTGGCCATGACCTGGAAGTAGGCAGCAGTGGCCATGGGGTGTGTTGCCATTCCTCAGCATGATGCACATCCCAAGAGAAGTGGGACAGCACTCTGAGGTACCCTTCTGTGAGAACAGTCAGGGACAGGCATCCCTAGACCACAGCAGCTAAGGACTGCAAGGCAGAGAGGAAGTCAAACAAGATCCAAAATAGGTCAAGCAACATGCCACCAAAGAAGGTGGAGAGGAAGAGAAGAGTTGGAACTAGTGTGAACGTGAGGTGTGGGGGTGGAAATGATAAGAAAGCAGAACTTTCTTCCAAGGATGCTGCCTCAAACGTGCAAAACTATGGCGCCCTGTTCCCTCTGGTTATGGTGTTTCACCCTCTTCAAATATTCCTCATGAAGGGATCAGATTTAAGAGAGTTTCACTTAACAAAAGTGAAACCGGAGACAGTATTTAGGTAGAAGACATGGAGTGGGAGGCTGTGAAAGCAATGACTATCCCTGGAACAAAACTCTCTCTACACCCATATTTCTTTTGAGCCTTACGTAAGTCAGCTCAAAGACCTGGAGGGTCTTGCCAAAAGCCAGGCAGTTCATGAGGATGTAGAACTTGAACTCAAGTCTTCCAACTGGAAACTGTAGCTCTTTTACCTGGGAGATATGATGACATCGGTAGGCACAGGTTGAGGTAGTATGTGGGTCCAGAAAGATTTTGGTTTGGCAATGATTTGCCTTGAACTTGGCAAAATATCAATATAGAGGCAGAGCTTTGCCTGCTACCCTTATATCCATTCCCGGAGGAGTGATTAACATTCCCCAAAAAGTATGAGAAAACCTCCTTTTCCTTGTTCTAATTCCTCCCTGCTGAGGTATTCCTGTGAATAATTCCTCCAATCATGAGTCAGAAATGGACAGTGTAGGAAGTCTGAAAAGAATGCCTATAAAAATGTAGGTTCCATTTTTATACTAAAATTAATAATCCTTCTATGTAAGTGTCCAAGTAATTTTCAGGCTTCTCTTACCCTGAAGGCTTTGTCTGCAGTCAGATATGCCTGAGTTTCCTGCCATGACGTGTGTGGTGCCAAGACGTGTATGGTTGGCTCACTGACACCACATACCTACCACAGACAGCACATGCCACATCCTTTCCCCAGGGAGTGTGCACCAATTCTTCTTTCATCTGACAACCCTGGGCAGAAGTAGAGGGCCACAGAACTCACTTCATTTCTTAAAAGTATGTCAGTAAGACAAATAACCCATTTTTTAAAAAATTGGCCAAATGTACGATCAGATACTTCATAAACTGAGACATATGATCGGTCAATAAGCTCATTTATTTATTTACTTATTTTAAATTTTATTTTAATGGTACATTTTAGATGTACATAGTGATAACATTCATCATAGGGGATTTGTACCTATACATGACATATCTTGTTGCTTCTTTTTTTCCTATTCCCCTCCCCTCACCCCCTCCTCTCTCCCTATTTACAAAAGCTTTGTTTCCATTTTTTTCTTCCATTACTTACTTCTTTTGTCCTCTGTTCTGTTCCCCCTCCCTTGTTCCCTTTCCCATTTGGACATCTTCTTCCCTTTCCCAATATAATACATTTTAGTCTTTATTTATATTTTCAGTTTCTCACAGCAGAGAAACTATGTGGTATTTAAACATGTGTGTCTGATTTATTTCACTTAAGAGTATGGTCTCAAGATGCATCCATTTACCTAGAAGTATCTCAAGCTTATCATTCTTTATGGCAGAGTAGTACTCCATCGTATTAAAAAAACACATTTTCTTTATCCATTCTGCTGTTGATGGGCATTAGGGCTGTTTCCAGGATTTAGCTATTACAAATTATGCTGCTATAAACGTGGGTGTTCATGTATCACCATGATTTGATGCTTTTAATTCTTCTGGGAAGATACCAAGAAGAGGAATAGGTGGGTCAAATGGAATCTGTAGTCCTAGTTCCCTGAGGAATCCCCACACTGATTTCCACAGTGGTTGCACCAGTCTACACTCTGGGCAACAATGGAGAAGGGTTCCTTTTTCTCCACAGCCCCTCCAGCATTTGTTATTGGCTGATTTGTTGATAATAGCCATTCTTTCTGGAGTGAGATGGAATCTCAGGGTTGTTTTAATTTGCATCTCTTGAATGACCAGTGATGTTCAACATTTTTTCATATGTCTATCTGCTCTTTCTACTTCTTCATCTGAGAAGTATTTATTCATTTCAGTTGCTCACTTCTGGACTGGATCTTTAAATCTAGGGGTATGATTTTTTTGAGTTCTTTATATATTCGAGATGTTAGTCTTTTTTGGAGGAAGAACTGGAAAATTTTTTTTCTGACTCTGTGGGTTGTCTCTTTGCTTCATTGGGGGTTTCTTTTGCTGTGCAAAAGCTTTTTAATAAGATTAAATCCCAGTTGTTGATTCTTTGTGATATTTCCTGGGCAACTGGGGATTTCTTCATAAAGTCTTTGCCTACACCTACATTTTCAAGAGTTCTACCTATTCTATCCTCCAACAGATTTAGTGTTTCTGTTTTAATATTTAGATCTTTGACCCACTTTGATTTTAGCTTAGTGCATGGGGAAAGATAAGGGTCTAGTTTTAACCTTTGGCATGTGGAGAGCCAGCTTTTCCATCACCATTTATTAAAGAGGCTATCTTTCTTCCAGTGAGGTTGTTTAGCCCCTTTGCCAAAGATAAGGTGACTGAGAGTGTTTGGACTTGTTTCTGCATCGTCTAATCTGTTCCATTGGTCCTGGGGTCTGTTTGTTTGCCAGTACCATGCTGTTTTTATTACAGTAACTTTGTAATATAATTTCAGGTCAGGGATTGTGATGGCCCCTGCTTTGTTCTTGTTGCCCAATATTGCTTTTGCTAGTCTAGGTTTCTTTTGGTTCCCAATGAACTTTAGGATTGTTTTCTCTAATTCTGTGTGGTATGCTATTGATATTTTAATTGGGATTGCATTAAATATATGTAACAGTTTTGGGAGTATGGCCATTTTCACTATATTGGTTCTTCCTACCCAAGATCAAGGGATATCTTTCCATTTTCTGATATCTTCTTCAATCTCCTTTTTCAAAGTACTTGTATAGATCTTTTACTTCCTTTGTTAGATTGATTCCTAGGTACTTCATTTTTTGGACGCTATTGTGAAAGGTGTTGTTTCCATAATTTCTCTCTTAGTAAGTCTGTTATTTGTGTACAGGAATGCTATTGACTTCTGAGTGTTGACTTTGTATCCAGCTACACTGCTGGATTTGGTTATTAAATCTAGAAGTCTTTTGGTGGAGTTTTCGGGTCTTCTATATGTAGTATCATGTCATTTGAAAATAATGATAATTTAACGTCTTCTTTTCTTACTCTTATTCCTTTTATTTCTTTCTCTTGTCTAATTGCTCTGGCTAATGTTTCCAGAACTATATTAAATAAGAGTGATGAGAGTGGACATCATTTTCTTGTTCAGGAATTTAGAGTGAAAGCTTTTAGTTTTTGACCATTTAGTATGATGTTGGCTGTTGGTTTGTCATAGATGGCTTTTATCAGATTGAGATAAAGACCATCTATTCCAATTTTCTGCAGGGCTTTTATCATGAATGGGTGTTGGACCCTGTCAAATCCTTTTTTTGCATCTATTGAGATGATCATATGGTTTTTGTTCTTGGCTCTGTTAATGTGATGTATCACATTTATTGATTTGCATATGTTGAACCATCCCTGCATCCCTGGGATGAATCCTACTTATTCATAGTGTATAATCTTCTTGATGATTTATTGTACTCTGTTTGTCAGTGTCTTATTGAGGATTTTTGCATCCATGTTCATTAATGAGATTGGCCTGTAGTTCTCTTTTTTTGTTGGATCCTTCTCTGGCTTTGGTATCAGGGTAATGCTTGCTTCAAGGAATGAATTTGGGAGTATTCCTTCTCTTTCAATTTCATTAAAGAGTTTGAGAATTAATGGTATTAAATCTTTTCTAAATTTCTTGTAGAATTCAGCAGTGAATCCATCAGGACCTGGGCTTTTCTTTGTTGGTAGGTTTTTAATTACTTCTTCAATTTCAGTGGCTGATATAGGCTTATTTAGAGCTTTCTTATCTTCTTGATCCAGTTTTGGTAATTCACATGTATCTAGGAATCTATTTCTTCTGTGTTTTCAATCCTATTAGAATACAGATTCTCAAAGTAGGTATTGATGATCTTCTGGATTTCTGCAGGATCTGTTGTGATTTCACCTTTTTCATTCCTAATTGTATGAATTTGAGACTGTTCTGCCCTTTTTTTTATAAGGGTTGGCTAAGGGTTTGTCAATTTTATTTAATTTTTCACAGAACTAACTCTTTGATTCATTGATTCTTTGTATTCTTTTCTTAGTTTCAACTGCGTTAATTTCAGCTCTGATCTTTATAATGTTCTCCCTCATATGAGCTTTGGGTTTGACTTGCTCTTCTTTTTCTAGAAGCTTGAGGTTCAACATTAGGTTGTTTATTTGAGCTTGCTCTGTTTTTCTGATATGGGAATTCAGTGCTGTAAATTTCCCTAGTAGGACTACTTTCAATGTGTCCCATAAATTTTGGTAGGGTGTATTGGCATTATCGTTCAGTTGTAGAAACTGCCTAATTTCTTCTTTAATTTCTTCTCTGTCCAACTGATTGTTCAGAAGCGTGCTATTTAATTTCCATGTGTTTATGGAATTTTTGTGGTTCCTTTTGGTGTTTATTTCCAGTTTCAATGCACTATGGTCTGATAGTATGCATGGGATAATTTTGATTCCTTTGCATTTACTTAAGCATGTTCTAGGAGCTAGTATGTGGTCTGTTTTGGAGAAAGTCCCACATGCAGCTGAGAAGAATGTGTATTCTGATGTTGTGGGGTGGAATAGCCTGTATACATCTACTAGGTCCATTTGTTCAGGAGTTTGGTTTACTTCTGATATTTCCCTGTTGACTTTTTGTCTAGTTAATTTGTCTGTTTGTGACAGTGGGATATTGAATTCCCCCATTACAATTGTATTGGTGGTTATTTGGTTTTTCATGTCCGTTAATATTTGTTGTATATAGTTAGGCATGCTGGTATTTGGTGCATATATATTTATGATTGTCATCTCTTCTTCTTGGATTGTTCCCTTTACAAGTATGTAGTGACCTTCTTTGTCTCTCTTAATGAGTCTTGGCTTGAAATCCACTCTGTCTGCAAAAAGAATAGCTACTCCTGCTCTTTTCCGGGTTCCTGTTGCATGAAATATTGTTTTCCATCCTCCTTTGACTTTCAGTCTATGAATTTCTTTTTGCGTTAAATGTGTTTCTTGTATGCAGCGTATTGCTGGGTCTTGCTTCTTAACCCATCTGCCAGTCTACTTCTTTTGATTGGCAAATTGAGACCATTTACATTGATGGTTA
>PVJO010015214.1:0-45490 GCA_004026905.1 Hystrix cristata | reverse complement strand
CCTTTTTTTTTTTTTTTGAGACTGAGTCTCATTGTGCAGTTTAGGCTGAACTTGGACTCACTACATAACCCAGGCTGGCCTTGAACTTGTGGAAATCCTCCTGCCTCAACCTCCCAAGTGCTAGATTATAGATGTGAGCCACCATGCCTGGATCTGAGTTCACAATAGATGCTCTTGCCTGGCAGTCCCTGGAGAGTATTTAGAATGATTTCCTTATGCAGACATAAAAAAACAAAACACTTCCTAATACCTATCCCAAGTACTGAGTATCTCAGAGAAGGAATGACTAGTGAGTAGCATGTGTGCAATGTCGTTGCCTATACTGGCTCCTGGCCCAGCTCTTGGGGGTGTGTGTGTGTGTGTGTGTGTGTGTGTGTGTGTGTGTGTGCACATGCACATTAATGCCAGGAGAAGGTTGCTTACTAAGGAGCTAAACTGCCTAGATTCAAAACCTAGTCCTATGACTTAACCAGACAAATTATTTCACCCCTTCTGGCCTAGTTTCCTTAGCTGAACATGAGGCTAATGTGTATCTGACAGGGCTATCATGAGAATGAATGAGGTCGTCCATTGAAACATGTAGAACAGACTCTAGCAGAGAGTAAGTACTATTACCATATACTCTCATTGTATCATAGATTCTTTAATCTCAGTCACGAACTCTTTAATCTCTTTAGGAGTGGTGCTGTAGACATCCCGCTGCTTGGCTGGCCAGGAGCACTGTGGTTCCAATTATAACCATATGTTGGCTTTTAAATACACAATGTCTGGTCCACAACATATTTCCTTTAATCCATCCACATCCAGAAAGTTAAGGAGGCTTTCTTTTTTGCCCCATTAAAAAGTATCTATTTGGTATTTACTACATACCAGAATTGTTCTGGGTCCTGGGATGTCGTGATCAATGAATACCATGTCATCTCTCTCTGTAAGATCACTGCCAGGCTAAGGCGTCAAACTGACCACACGCTGTGCTGAGTGTACCTGCGTAGAGTGGAGTTTCATTGTAGACAAAGAGTATACTTGATGCTTCCGTCCTTTCATGCAGAAACAGCCCGTGAGAAGGGATGAAGATGTCTTGAATTCCTCCCCTCATCCTTCTGGAACACATTTCACCATTTCAAAGAGGTAAAGGAGTAATATTTAGCATCCCACTCTGATATTCACTTGTTAAATTACACTGTATTTTTTTTTCTCCTTCAAATTACACTGTATTCTTGATTGTTGTCTCTTTTGATTAAATGGGTAAAATATAAAACATACAATTATTTACTCTGAGAAATAGCGGAGATTGGGAAATTGAAACACGTTCATGAAAAATACACAATGGCTGATTGGGGGAGGGTTTAGAAATGCTGAGGATACACTCAGCGTGACAGCCTAAAGAACAGTCTCCAAACGTGAGCACATCCTAATCCTCTAAATATTCAAGTTACCTCATATAGAAAGAGTTTCTGAAGATGTGACTAAGTGATGGGCATGTTATCCTGATTACCTGGTGGGTCCTAAATGTAATCACATGTATTCTTTTAAGAGAGGGCAAAAGGAGATTTCACCACATACAAAGATAATTCAAAGATGGAGCAGAAAAATTTGAAGATGTCAGGCCTGAAGCCTGGAGTGATGTGCCGAAAGTCAAGACACACGACAGCCACCAGAAGCTGGAGGAGAGAAAGAACAATTCTCTCCTAAAACCTCTAGAACCTTCAGAGGGAGTATGGTTCCACCAACACCTTGGTTTTAGCCCAGTGATACTGATTTTGGATTTCTGGCCTCCACAATTATGAAGGAATGAAATTCTGTTGTTTTAAAACATGCAATCTGTAAGAGCAGCTCCAGGGAAATCATATATCCAAGTCATTTTAGATTAATGCCAGGAAGGACAACCACTGACTATTCTGCCAATTTTCTCTTGGCACAGTGATGTCTAGTACATATTCTGGCTCACCATGTCAGTTCTGACTTGCCAGTGCTTATTTTCTTTCTGCCTTCTATTGAGCTTCAGGTGCCACATAACTTTTCTTTTTAAATGCTAGTTTTTTGGTCAGTGTTTTGATAGTGGAAAGAACAGAGGGACCTCCTGGACTTTCCTCCTGCAGATACTACAGAAGATTTTGAGGCATAGTTCAGTTTGAAAGGCATTAATCTGCATGAGGGACGTGTGATTAATCTATATAAGGGGCTAACTGATTGTGTGAGTTTGAGTAAGAAACGCCCAACTAAATTGGACCAGCATAATTTTAGGTGTGGCTGAAGGGATTTATTGAAGTCAGGAGACCTGCCCGGGGTGTAAGTGGCACCAATCAACAGTCTTGCCACCTAAATGGAACAAAATGGCGACAAAGGAGGAAGGCTTGATTCTGTTTCTGCAGAGGAGCTCCATTCTTCACTTTCACCTTGGATGTCACCTCCTGGTTTCCAGGACCAGTTTTCAGCCTCCAGCACAGATCCTTCAGCCTCCTGATATGGACTCATATAGGACGCTACAGTGAGGTCCAGACCTTCTACTGGATCCTTTGAACTTTTCCATACCTGACTCTGAGGGTGGCCATAGTAAGCCAACCTTGTAAATTCCTATATATTTGTTTATGTTGCATTAAATCTGTTTCTCTAGCACCGACTAGCACTGACTGATACAGGGAGTAAAAGTTGAACAATCTGCTTGCTCCACAAGACATTACAATACTTGAGTGACATACTCATGTGTATTTTCCAGACCTACAATTTCTTTTAACTTGAACAGTAGAAGAAATAGCAAGCCTTTGAGGTCTGATTTCCTTTTTTCTTAGGCTCTGCACTGACCCTGCCACTATTTAAAGCCTTGATAGTATCTATTCTGATGAAGTCATCTTCCTTTGTTCATTAGAACTGACCCTGTTATCAGCTACAGCGGCATTACCCTTTACGACAAGATTATAACTTGACACAGGTTGATGCCGCATGTTTTCTTAAATGGAACCCTAGTCACAGAAACAAGCTCATCCGGTCTTTTGCAAGTTTCAGAGGCGCACCTGTCCCTAATACATTGTCCATCCTTTAGATTGGGGCCTTTGCACAGCGGGCTAAGGGGCTGAACTGCTCCCTCTATTTAGATTCCTCCCGACTTCATCCTCAGAGGATGACTTTATCTTGAAGTGCTCATGGCTTTGGGTACCATCGGTTCGCAGGACTCTCCACTGAGTTTCGCTCCTTCTCCAGCGCGGGGCTCCCGGCAGGCAGCTCAGAGCGCCTGGACCTGGCGCGCCATCTGAGTTCACCCTCGTGCGCCGTCTTCCCGCGCCCTGGACCGTGGACGGCAGTTCCAGCCGACAAGGCCGGGGCGCGGGGCTGGCCCGCGGCGGCAGAGGACGGGCAAGGCGCCGGCCGCCGCCGGCCTCCCGGGGCTGCGTCTCGGGGTGAGGCTCTGCCGTTCTCTACCCGGCGGGTCCCTACCGCCCTCGGCGATGGGCCCCGTGCCCTCCTCTTGCCCCCGACAGCCCTGCCGGGCGGCCCCGCACCCCGCGGACCCGACAGCTCGCCGCCGTCCGGCGCGCCGTCGCCCGACGTCACTTCCGACCGGGGCCAAGATGGCGGCGGCGCGGCGACGGCGGGCGCCGGGCAGGGCGGCGCGGCGGCGGCGGCTCTCGGCGCGCTGAGGCGCGGGCGCGGCGGGCGCGGGTAAGAGGCGGCTGGGGCGGGCGGCTTCGGGGCCGGCGCAGGAGCGCTGGCCCGTCCCCGCGGAGGAGGGCGACGCGACACCCCGGGGGCCGGGCGGCGCGGGGTCGGCGGGCAGGCGGGCGCGCCCCCTCCGAGGTCCCGGCGCGGGGCCGGCGCGCAGGGCAGGCAGGTGGCGGCGCCTCGAGGGCCCCGCGGCGAAGTTTGGGGCTCGCCTGGTGGCGCGTGCGGCGGGCCGGGCGCGCGGCTGCGGGGCCACCCGGGAGCCCACGTGGGCGCGGGGCCGTCCCGATTGTCAAGTCGCTGTGCTTTCGCCTTTTGTGTCCCACCGAGTGTGTCTCGCGCATTCGTGTTCATAATTTGTTTTGTGTCTTGCGTCTTTGTTTCCTAAATAGTTTCTGTGTGGTCGAAACCTGGAAATTGTCTCCCTCGATGATGTCTGCACAGACCCACCGGTGTGTGTGTGTGTGTGTGTGTGTGTGTGTGTGTGTGTGTGTGTAAAACAGACGTGCATCACTGCCCGTAGGATTGGTTCTGTTGCTAACGCTGTCCGAGAACCTGTACCCGATGGTGTCTTAGTGAGGCACGAAATAAGCCTGCAGGCCGGGGTTACCCCCAACCCCGCGATTCCGCGCCACCCATCCGGCCCACGCGTGAACGCGGACCCCCCGGCTTGCGACCTCGGCTCGGGCCGCCAGGCTGGGGCAACATCCTGCACGCACCCGGGAAGCCGCCTTCCCCCGACCTACGCTGCTGCTGGAATTTCCTCCAGACAGATCAGAGTCCCGCTGGCCACCCGCTTTGCATTTAGTGTTATATTGAGGTTGTGGGTATATTTGATGCATGGACTGCCTTGCCGAATTCCAATAACTTGTTTTTAGAGCCCTTTAATCAGTCACTGACATGATTGTCCCTAGCACATTTATTGTCTCCAAAACACGACTAAAATGTATCTTAGAGTTTTTGGTTATGCCAGATTTATCGTTAAAAAAAAATGACTGCAAAGTTTAACAAACGGAACCATCGTATAATAGCACAGACTTCGTTTCACTTGTGTCCACGTGTATATTAAATGTAGGCTCCCCCTTTCTTAACATAATGGAAAATGTGTGTACGGCTAGTGAAGAGCAGGGACTGAGAGGCATAATAGTGGTTTTTAGAACTAAAAACAATTTTTTTTTTTTTTTTTTTTGGAGTAGGGCTGTTTTTGAGATGGCTGGATGTAGCCGCCTGGTCACTCTTGAGGCTGTCTTAATCAAGCACAAGGCCCTGAGTTCGATCCCCAGCACCAAAACAAAACAAAACACACTTGGCAGGATTCTTTGCCATATAGGATCTCAGTTTAGCCTTGAGAAAACCTTTAAACAGCATCTTATTAAACTCCCTTCTTTCAAGCTATAGAAACGAAGATGGAAATTCATAGTGGTAGGTAACACTCCCTTTGCATTTGGCCTCCTTCTAGGGCGCTTTTTAGTGGACACACGTTTTATAATTAGATTTAAATAACCTCGTACATTTAAGGTCCTTAGAGAGGTGCGAGAAACATCATGGCAGAGCTCAATAGGTGTTCGCTTTGTTGATTCTGAAGTTTTTTTTTCCATTGGAAAACTCGTACATTGAGATTTGTTTTTTTCTTATTTTGTAGACAGTGCTTGAAGTAATATGGCTTAAATTTTGTAATACTGTAATGTATTAATGTTGTTAGCACGAAACATAAAGTATTCCAACTGTAGAACAGTTGGAAAATAGAGAAAAGTGCAAAGAGGGAATAGAAATTGGCCATAACCTTCTCCCTCTTTAGATAACTATTGTTAACATGTTGGCAGATCTTTTCCTTCCAGTCTCTCTTCTGTGTGTTTATATCTCATACAGGATTGATATCATATTTTTTTTTTATTTTAAACCAAGAACATGTATTGGTACATTTTACATATAATAGTTACATTCATCACATTTATTTTGCATCATCACATGATGCATCTTGGTAGGATTGATATCATATTGCATATGTTGACTCTGTCTTCCTTTGTGTATTGTGGACATGGATCCTTGCCGTTAACTATTCTTTGATATGATGTTTATTGACTAATATGCAGATGGGCCATAATTTCTCAATCAATTCCATATTGATCTGTAAGGTTTCTAAAACCTGACATTTTCTTTTAATTTGTTTGAAAGCTTTTTCTATTGTGAAATTTAAGGGACTGTACATTACTTGAAAAATGTAGGTTGTACTTTTTACCCTCACATTTTTCTTGCAGGTACAACTAAAAAAAGTAACAGTTTCAGCTTTTTGTTTTGTCTTTTTAGCCGGATCTGTGCAGTTTTTTTACATATATCTGCACACTATTCTTTTGATGATTATTTTACCTTAGATGTTTATTTATTCATGGGACTGTTTCTCTAAACTTCTGATCTCTTTGCAAGTCCCAGATCTGATTTACAGATCTTTTAGGTCCTGTTAAATCATAGTTTCCAAGATGGAAAGCACCTTAGGTTATTTACTATTTTCATATCTTCGGACTAGCTTTTCATGTTATTTTTAATTCTGATGCGAAAAAAACCAACCCCCAAACCAAATCTGTGGGCTTCCACTTGAAAAATATACAGTGGGGAGTAAAATAGGAGTAGGTAGACTTTTGGGGGAAAATTGTCAAACTCGCAGGGCTCTGAGTTGGCCTAGAGAATTTGCCGCGGGTGGGAACGTTGGGTGACAATCACTGTGACCACTCCTGCTGATGGGTGTCTAGCGCCTCACAGTTTGCATGCGCTTATCAGCAGTGCTGTCATCCATTGCAACATTTGGTTAGGGGCCTGTGGGAGTATTCTGGCTCTCGCCTTTGAAGTTAGGAGTTTCTAGTCAGAGATGCGAAAATCATCTTCGCTGAGCTGCTGAAAGCTGTGGACTCTGTTAGCACCGAAGGCATCTCTTCGGTTCCAGTGAAGCAGGACTTTGAACCCCTGCTCTGCTGACTTGTGGGCCGGAAGATTCCTTGTGGTGGAGACTCTCTAGTACACTGTGAAATGTTTAGCTGGTTCCCCACCCAAGACACCCGAGTGGCACCTCCTCCCAGTTGTCAGAAGCAATGAGGACTCCAGACATTGCCAAATGTCCCCCGGATGGAGGACTGTGTTGCGTGGTTCTCAACCACTGCCTTGAAGCAAGGCTCATTTGACAGGACGGTTGACTCACTGAAGCAGTTTATCATATTTCAAAGAACTGTAAGTGTAGATGATGGCTTGTACCTCAAAGCCAGGGAATGGCCTTCTGTTCTGCTCACATCCCTCCAGCTTTTGTTTTTGCGACTTCACTGAATGGTCGTTTTCAAGAGTTTTGCATTGGCATCCTTCTGTGGCAAGAGCTGAAACAATATGAATTATCTTGGAGATTATGAAGGAGTTTTCGTGACATGGGATCAGCATTCCCAGTATGCAGATTAGATTATTATAACATTTAAATACATTTGCATAGAGTTGATAGATGGTGAATAATTTAAGCATGTGGTCCATTATGCTGAATAGTACAGAAGTAACTGTCTTTTCTCCTAGAAAATGAGA
Source organism: Hystrix cristata (assembly GCA_004026905.1). NCBI lineage: Eukaryota > Metazoa > Chordata > Mammalia > Rodentia > Hystricidae > Hystrix > Hystrix cristata. The sequence goes on along the minus strand of PVJO010015214.1, from coordinate 38,278 downwards.
CTTGGTGAAGCAGTCTTTTGAAGATTGATGGTAGAAGCCAAAGTATAGTTGTTTTTTTTTTTTTTTTTTTGTAAATCTTTTTCTTTTTTTTAACAACCAGTTTGGGGTTATGCCCAGAAATGATGAATTTGTCCTAAGGAAAAAAGGTTTACTTTTGAAGTGCTTACCTGACTTTAATTTAATACATTATAATTTGAAGATGGAAAACGTGTTGTTAGTCCACCTTTCCCTGGGGGAGAAAATGTTGCTACATCTTTATATTTTTTTAAAGTATAGGTAATATAGATTGAATTTTGTTGTAGAATAAGCAATCTTTAGTCAGAATGCACTGATAAACATATGAAACAAGATCTGCCGTGGGAGCCACATTTGGTAATTGGGTGGTTTTCTGAATTATGCAATATCTGCAACAGTTGGACTGGAGTGAATGCATGTAGCATATAAATATTCTTTCTTAAAGAGAATGTCTTTCATTACCCACCCCACCTCACTGAAGTATGAATTAGAGTTATTGTATGTAGTAAATCTGGTTCGTTTGGAGTGAAATATACTTTTAATATTTCTCTTAGTACTGTATAGTATTTGTTCTTAGAGTCTTGGTTCATGTCATACCTATACTCTGTTTCCATTTATTAGTCTTTTGGAACATGTAATAAAGAAAGGTTCACTGAATACTTATATATTTTCCAGCCATTTTGGTGAAAAGAATATTTTATAGCTCTTGCAATAAATCATACGTCCTGTTTTGCTTTGAAAGAGCTGAATTAACTTCTTGGCACAGCTTCTCCAAAATATGCAAAGCTAAGTGCGACTGTTAGTTTGATCACAGGGGACAGCCAGTGTGGAAATTGGTAAAACCCACAAATTTCATATGTGCGGATATGTAGTTTTTCTGTGGCAGGAAAATTCTGTGGTACTTTCAAATAATTTAAATGATGCCATCCAAATTTGAAAAGAATTGTGAGATGAACTTCAATATGAATCATGTACATTTCCCAAGCCTTAATTAACACAATATAGGTAAGTGTATTTTGGAGTGTCAGTGACTAAAAGTATTTCTCACTCTGAGGGTTATTTTTAGCAACTTTGCCATGATTGTAAAAGTCCTCGTTTTAGGGTACACCTGCAAGGAGGAGTTTTCAAAAGGAGTGCTCGAGGGATCAATGTAGACTCTTAATTGTGAAGCTCTGCTACCTACTACTTGTTGGAAGATGTGGAGCGGGTCACTTTGCCTTTTTGGGGGGGTCTGTGCGCATGAGTGCAACCCATAGTAATTTAATTGAGGCCCACCTTGGGGTACAGAATGATGGAGCTGTGTTGGGGGGATAGGTCACTTGTCTCCTGTCACTTCTCCCTTTTTTGGGGAGGAGGGTACTGGGACTGAATCCAGTGAGTGTTGAGTCAATCCCCAGCCATTTTTTATTTTGTTTTGCAATGGGTCTCACTAAGTTGCCGAGGCTGTCCTTGAACCTCTGATCCTCCTAACTCAGCACCACCGTGTCTGGCACCTCTATTTGTAAATTGGAGGCAACCATTAATTACTTCTCCCTTTCACTGGGATTTTTTGAGTTGAATAGGTAAAGAATGAGCAAGTTAAGACACTTTGGTTTTGAAAAACAGTAATATTTAGCTTCGATATTGTTCAGAGCATGGTACAGCTGGAAACCCGTCCAGGTTATCTCTTGAGTCCTTAGGCACTCTGACCTTGCTGTATGTTCTCTGCTGGACATAGTGAAAGGGGTGACTTTTTCTAGTCCCTTCCATTCTTTCAACAAAGTGAAGTCTATCTTCTGTTCTCTCTGGCTATTTTCCCTGTGGCAGTTTCCTTTCTGGTCCCCTTGGGACTGAAGACTTCTGAATCCGCTTGGGACTCTGTCTCCAACCTTGATGTTAGTCTGTGTGGGGACTAGTTTTCCATTTGACCGGAACAGCTTTCCATGGGAATGCCTGGTTTCTCCTTAGAGTCTCCAAAGCAGAGCTCACCGCCTTCCACTCAAGTCCCATCTGTACCCCGACTGCTTTTTTACAAGGATTCAAATCTGCTCTTCTTCTCAGTTATATCCCATTTTGGACCCATCCTCACAATCTCTTCACCTCCTGTTCAGTTAGCTAACACATTCTGCCCTGCATTTTTCTGTGGCGTGGATCATTTTTTGCTTCTTTCCAGCCTCCGTCTGTGGTCGAAACCCTGCTTATTAGCGTGGATTCCTGGCCAGCCTGCCTGGCCCCATCTTTTGGCTGCCCGCTTGGCACCTGCTTCCCTGCCCTTTTCTGTCAACCTGTTGTCCTTAAATGTTACACTGTTTTTGCTTGTGGCACCTCCTTTGTCAAAAGCTCCTTGGTGAAGGACGACTGTCCTGCAGGTGGCTTGGGCTCTCCTTTTCCGTAATTCCTCTTCTGTCTTTCACTGCAGACTTTCAGGCTTTGGGAGGAGGTTGGAGGGTGGGACATTAACTCCTCACACAGGGTCTGAGTGGCCCTGCCCGCAAGGTCAAGGTCAGATTTAACCCAAACTCAGAGTTCCCAGTAACTGTCCCCATCTGTCCTGTTCTTGCTCTGCGTAGTTACTCTCTTGAGGCACATTGTTTTGCTGACCGCAGCAGAGAAGGGTCAAGAACCTTTCACCATTGTTGTTGTTGTTTTGCAGTACTGAATATTGAATCCAGGGGTGTTTTAAAACTGAATCCCATCTTGAGCCCCATGTATCTGTCTGTCTATCTGTCTGTCTACCCATCCATCCATCTATCCATCCATCCATCCATCCATCCATCCATCTACCTCTCCATCTGTCCATCCATCATCTAGCCATCTATCTATCATCTGTCTATCAATCAGACCTGGGGATAGTTCACACTGAACTGCATGTTTTGTTTTCTTTTTTAAATTTTATTTTGAGACAGGATCTTACCAAGTCACTAAGTTGTCTAGGCTGAACTCAAACTTGGATCCTCCTGCCTCAGCCTCCCAGAGTACCAGTGTATCACCACCCCTCCAGCTCTTTTTACTTTGAGACAAGTTCTCCCAGGTTACCCAGGCTGGCCTTGAGCTTGCGGCCCTCTTCCTTTAGCCTCCCGAGTAGCTGGGATTATAGGCATGTGCCCCCATACCCACCTTCATTGTTTTTCTTTTCTTTTGCTCAGGTAAGTGGTTAGACATTTATTTTTACCTTGGAACAAGAACTCCAAATAATTGACTTTTAGCGAATATATTTTCCTTTAAAAAATATTAACTCATGTATGTCCAAGGGCTTCTGAAGCTGTAAAGCCATACTCACATTTGTTCTGTAAACAATAAGTATTGCTATTATTTTTAAAAGCTCTTGAGAACAGAAGTAGTTGTGGATTTAGAGGATAAAACTCAGACCTCAGAGTACTTGAAGATATGTTCCCTGCCAAAATAAAAAAGTTAACGAAATCTTGAGAGAATCCTGTAGTGATGTGTGCCTGGCATCCTGATGAAACAGTTTTTCAGTAGTGGCTTTATCTGGTAGAAGTCCCAGTTGTACTTCCCCTTGTCCACCTGGGCTCTCAGGAGTCCTCCCTGTCATCGGTGTGCGGTTTCTCCCGGAGGCGATTCTTCCTGTGTCCATGTTGTGTAGGAAAACCCCGAAGAGCTGGGGCCGCCACGAGGACGCCCAGACTGATGCTCGGAGAGTCTTCGGGTGAGAAAAGGCACTTGGGTGCAGCACCCAGCACATCCATGTTGGGGCAGCTTTCTTCCCTTCTCAGGAAAATCTCAGGTTTTTCTCAGCCTTCCTGAATCTCTCAGTTTTCAACTTTTAATCACAAAAAATAGTCTCGGCATCGACCACTTGGGTGGAAAAACAGTAACTCAAAGGTCAGCTGAATGCTCATTTTGGGGGGCAGTTGTGGAGGAGCCTTGCTTTAGAAATTCTGTTTGAAGCTTGGCATTTCAGTATCAGTAAAGAATTGACAATTTTTCTCACAATAATTTAAGGTTTTTAGACATCTAGGTAGAGAAAGTGTCAGAAAAGTATCTTTTTTATTGAAACTTCTTTGTTTTCATCCTGTTTTGCAGGATATGCAGTCCTTAATTGGTCACGCTGTACTTTGGCTGGGAGTGGGAGGAGTTGTAATAGCCTTGAACCTGCAGGGCTGTGCTCCTTGGAGAGCTGATGATCTGGGAAGGTTGGAGCGGAGGCCCCCCCATCTGTGTTTCCTGACCATTAGCTGGAAAGTAAGGAAAGGAAATTAACTTTTTAACTCAAGGGTGTTTTGATGGGATGGCGTTATCTCATCCAGGAAAATTGAAAATGATTATTTGTTCTTCTTATCATGGGGAGGAATAACCTACTGTTAGAGTGAGCAGTAACATATTTTAATTTCTTTAGAGAAACTACATATTTTTAACTGGGAAAGCAGAGAGAATTATTATGAAACCCCAAGCAAAGCCTGAGATTTGTGATGTAATAAATTCCATGTTCAGTGCGATATAACATAGGTGTATAAATTTAATCAAAAGAATGAGGGAGAGTATATATTAATAGTTGTCTGTAGCATCAGTCAGGCAAATGATAACACTTGACATTTATTTGTTTCTAAGCTTAGCTGTGTTAGTGGATGCCAAGAGATTTTTTATTGTATTTTTTTTGTTTTTATTTTTGTGGTTCTGAGGATCAAATCTTAGGACCTCACTCATGTTAGGCAAGCGCGCTCTCACTGAGCCCATTCTTAGCCCAGGAGCAGAATGTTTTGCAAAAATTTCTTTTAATCTCTCCCCACCCCTGCCCCCAAATAAAGGAAGAGATATTTTGGTAGGGAAACCCCCCTGGGTACCACAGTCTAAATGTGGATTTACTGTACTTCCCTACTCTACTGGCTGGCTCGTACTTGACATTTTACAATGGTGGTGTTTAATTGCTCAAGGCCCATTGGAGCCAGCGGGCTGTTGACCTCAGAGCTCTATAACTTGCACATTTTAAACGGAGCTCTAATCAGTCCCGCTTTCCCATTTGAGCTCTAGGGCTGTAAAACCCTTGAGAATAGCAGACCATCCAGACTTCTAACCTGTTGCAGAGAAGCTGTGTCGTCTGGAGTAAGCTGCCAAACCTACCTACTTCCTTCATTAGGTCTGTGCCAGGACACACTCTGCTGCGTAACTTCAAGGAATCAGACCCGGCTAGTTGTCTTGGTGTCCTGGGCCACATTGGGGGAACTGACTTACTGAGATGGGAACCGTCACCGGTTCATTTGCGAACATCCCCTTCCTTGTGTCTGTTCAGTATCTTTGCAGGCATTGCGACTCCTGTCTGTGGTCTCTGTCTTTAATCTTGGGTGGACGTCACTCCAGGGCTTGAGAAACACAAGCCCTTTGCAGCGGGCTCCACACCCTCTGGTTCAGCATTGCGCTGTCTTGGCCTCCTCACCCTCCTCCCTCCAGGCACGCAGTCTCTCTATTCCTAAAATGATAAACATTTTAGGCTTGATTTCTCACTTTACTTTATTTAATTTGATATATAGCCTGAATTTTCAAAGGGAAGTGAGGATATATTTTTGAGGGTGAAACTAGACGATTACTCTCGTAAAATTATTTTGCACTTAGCAGATTCAATATTTGTACGTTTGCTATAATCTAACAAGTAGCCACTACATGTTTTCATGTCGATATATAGAGTTTGAAGGTTGTAATTTGTGACTCTACCCTTTTGGTAAGAAATATGATTGATAATTTTCTCTGAGAGTGAGTACTTAGTAGTGTTTGCAAGCTAATAAAAACTGGTTTTGAGAAGTTGGCATGGTTTAGATATTTTTATTTTTATTGGAATTTCAAAAATCTTTTGATCAGAGTAAGTTGAAGTCGGTGTTGGACACTATAAGCTGCTAAAGCTTAATCATCTCTGTATTTGCTGTGAGAGCTACTTTATGTAGTGATTAGTTCTAGAATAGTTTTCTCATTATGACCCTAGACTTTCTGAGTCATCTTTCACAAAGTGGCATATTAAAAACCTGTTTTTTGCATCTAGTCCTTGTTTTCATGTCATTTTTGATCTTTGAAATTCAATATAGCCATATTAGTTTTTTAATTTCTGTTTTACTCTTTGCCTATAAACTTTCTGAGTCTTAAAGAGTTAGTGTTTTCTGATTCTTGATGTTACAGTGTGGATTTTTTTGTAATTTAAGAAAACGATTATGAGAAATTTCTATCAGTGACATCTAAGTGACTATCACAAAGCTAATTACAGTATTTTCCAAACAGCCACAAAAAATATAAACTCATCCTAAAGAATAATTGTGAAATCAGTGGCTTATAGATGACTGTGTACATCAAACCAAATATTAAGTGTTTTCCTAATTATTCTTTCCCCATCCCTAAACAAATCTTAGAGTCTGCTATTACCTTTCTTTGCCCTTCATACAGCTTTGTAGAATTAACAAAACTGCAGAGATAGCTTAGCCAGTGTTATATGTGTTTCCTTAGTGCTAGCTTGTGTCTGTCTTCAGATTAATCTGCTTTATTTCAGAGGATTGTCGAGGGAGGTTGGAGTGGGGCTAATTGGACCCGGGGACAGGGCTGTCTCACTTACATCTAGATTTTCTTGTCTCCAGACCTCCATATTAGATGGCAGCAGCTTAACAATCGCCCAGCTTGTCCTGACATTTTAAAGGACCAGTATTTGAAGAAAGACCCCGATTATTTTCCTGTCGCTGTATTGCTGCTGATAATTTATAATCAAATCATCTTAAAGATATTAATAAGTTAAATATTGGTAAGATTGGTTTGTTGCAGAATTTGAAAGCAATATCTTGAAAAGTATATGTATTTATTAAGATCATAGATACATAAAATAGTGATCAAAGCCTTGATTTTTTCAGAGTGCATGCTATTAGTCAACCGTTGTTGGTGATAAAACTTACGTATCTGTCCAGTATACTTTGTGTGCTTCTTCCAGGTTTGATCAGTATCAACCAGGTAGAAGAGGAGAGATACAAAGACAGGTTCAGGGCTCCTATTGAAACGCTTAATGTTGCTTAGCCAGGCATGGAAATCCAGCAGAGAAACTAAAGCATAAGCCCCTGTCAGAAAAGTCCTGGACTTTTCAAGTTTTTCAGTACCTAAAATGACAAAACCAGAGGTACTCTATTCTTTAGCTTTAAAATGTTTTTGATAGAATGGCTAAGATTTCATTGATAGGTCTGGAAGGATTTCTAGCCTCTGCACCGATAGGAGTGGTCATTAAATTTCTCACAGTTGACAACAAAGTAGTCGTTAGTCAAATTTTCACTAATTTGACATTAGTTAAATGGTATGTAACAGTGGTACCGATGAATTCAGCGCTGAACGTGAACATTACGTAGGTTCTCCGTGGTGCGAGGGGCCAGAGGAGTCTTAAGGAAGTTACTCCAAGCAGTGTTTGTGGAGTCTGGAGTTACTTTGAAAATATATAATTTCATGTCACATTGCAGCTAGTCAGATGGTTACTGGATTTCAGAAATTCTCAGCTCTGATGTCAGCGTCAGACTTGCAATGTTTTTAGTGTTGTAAAATATCTTAGATGTATAATTTTACGTCCCAAGAGGGAGAGAGAAAAAATGAGAGTGTGGTTTTTAGCAACTGGGATTTTAAGTGGTGGGAAAGTGGGTCTTCCCCGCACAGGCACACCAAGTGTACTTCTAGAAAAAGGTGTTAGCGTCGTTCTTTTCTCTAGAAAGAAAGAATGCGTGCTTTCCTGTTTGAACGTGGAAGAAAAGAATAGTGTAGAAAGTCATAGAAGATTTTTAGTCATCTAACAATCTGAATTATATTGTACTTTTTAATTTAGAAAAAGTTGCCATTTATTCAGATAATAAAGCATAAAATGCTCTAAGTATTGTATTGTTTTAGCTGCCTAATATCAGATGTTGGGATAGGTCAGTTGTTTGAATTGTGAATGTGAGCTAGTAACTGGAAAAGGTGAGAAAAGAGAAGGAAAAAATGTGAAATAAAAAAGGAAAAACAAAGAAAAGCAGATGGAAAGAAGGCAGCTGCTCCATCTTCCGCGTCCCTTAGGACAAAGACCTCAGGGCCAGCCCGACTTCCTTTCTTTCTTTCATACCTCATCCCTAATTCAGCCACTAAACTCGGGGGCTCTAGTTTTCTTTTTCTTCTTCTTTTTCTTTTTACTCTTTCCCCTTTCCTTTTGCCCTTCCCTTCCTTCCCCTTCCTTTCTCTTTCTCCTTCTTTCCTTCCCTTTCAGGATCCAGCTGTTTCTCATGTTTCTTCTGCCACCTGGGCCAAGTCAGCATCTCTGTCACCTGTGGTGGGCATTTGTTGCGACTTCGTCACCTGCATGTTGTCCCCACTTCTGCGTGGGCGTCCCGTAGCATCTTTGCCCTTCAGCCCAGGCCTGCTGTGCCGGAGGCGTCCGCTCGCACTTCTGCTTTCCCTCAGTGCTCCTCCCCAACCTTCCAGGTTTATATCTCTTCTCCTTCCTGGCTTGTATGAGATGGCTCCTCAGTCCTTCTCTCACTAGATTGCTGGTTTGGCAGGTGCAGAGCTAGATGCAATCTCTCTCTTCCTCTTCCTCTTTATTTATTTATTTTTAAATCACATTCTTATCTGACATGCCACTTGTTTTGTGTTTTGTGTGTTTGTGTATTTCAAGTCCCTTCCCTAGAGGACGGGGATCTTCCTTCTGCTCACTGCCCCAGAGCAGTGTTGACACATAGTAGGGGCTCAGGGTAGACAGGAGTCACGATGGGTGAGGGAACACGTACTCTGTCTTATGGAACGAACTGTCGACTCATTTTAGAATCAGGAAGATAGCCAGTTAAGATCCTTAAACTAAAGTGTTGTCTTTATTTGTTCTTTGACAATATGAAATATTCAGAATTAGACACAGTCCAATCTATAGAGACAGAAAGCCGATTAGTACTTTCCTGGTACGTGATTTCTTTTCGCACTGAAGAAAATGTCCTAAAATTGATTGTGGTGATGGTTGCACAACTCTGTGAATAGAGTAAATATTTGAGTTGCATGTTTAAAGTAAGTAAATTATGTGGTCTATAAATATCTCAGTAAAGCTTTAAAATACGAAGGAAAAAAAGCAAAAACAAAACCAAACCAAATAAGAGTGAAATGTAGTTAAGAAATGATAGAAACCAGAATTATGGGGTTTGGCCAAGTTATCTTGACCTTCTTGAATCTGTTTTGTCAGTTGAAGATGCTAGTACTTACCTTGATGAAGATTATTGAGCTGATTATGTGAAGGCCTTACAGTGTCCGCGGGCCCTTGGAAGAAATTTCATACATGGTAATTGTGATTACCGATGACTCTCCTGAGAAGGAAAAGACAAACCAAGGGAAATGGCATAGCACTGTAGCTCCACCCAGACATCTCTCAGTAAAATATTTGCATTTGACTGTTAAGTTTTTGTCTGTTCCTCAGAGAGAACTCCCCTTGGCCAAAGCGAATCAACCTACCTCTAGAAGCTTTAGTGAGGGGACAAGTGAAGCCCACCGTGTCACTCATCCAAGGCCTAAGCTGTCACGTCGGACCAGCTTGTGGAGCTGATGGCAGTCAGTGGGCATTTACGGTTGCCGGGGTCAGGCACGCATATTTTAGAGGCCATGAACCTTATCATGGTTTTACACCCAAATGTACATTTTTAACATGATCACAATCTCAAGTCTCATACATTAGGATCAATTATATTCAATATGTGATGCGAATACTATGGAAGGACGTGTTAAATATCTGCGAGAAAGGTGCTCACCGTTACGCTTTAAAAGAAGGTGCCTCATGAATCACCCTTCTTTTATGGATGTTTTATTTACTGAGTATTTATTTAGTAGGCATATACATTGGTTTGGGTCGTGATGATCTCTCTTAACAAGATGCATTGTTATGGAATACATTCCTTGTGCCTGTTACAGATAAAAAAATAGTTCAGATGACCAGACCGTAATTGAAATATAGTGCCTTGGCTGTTAAAAGTGATCAGGTGAGTGTGGTTAACAGCTGGAGAAAAGTGGAAAAAGTCAACTCTCCTCATAAAACTGGGGTAAAATGTAAAATGTCAAAACAGTGTTCTTTGTTCCGGTGGGCAGGCAGTACATTCTTCCATGAAGAATGCCATTGTATTACAAACTCCTTGGGTTATTAACAGTCAGAACAGAAAGTTATAGTGTAAGCAGAGTCTTGTGGGCCAGGAAGGAAAAAGAAGTTATTATAAATAAATGCCTGAAAAAATAGAATTACACTTAATGGTGATGTATGTGTCCGTATACTAGAAGTATTTAGAATATCACACTGGAAGTTGTACTTAAAGTGGCATGATTTTCACACATTATGAATGACATCAAATGGCTCCTAAGGCATGCGCCATGGAAAGGACCATCTGCGTAGATCATTATTTAGAAAATGAGTCCAGCGACGCCAGCTTAATGACTGCATGTGCTCAGAGAAATGCGTCATTAGGCAGTTTTGTCGCCACGTGAACATCATAAATGTACTGACACAACATTGCTAAGACGGCCGCAGTATCGCGAGGTAAAACAATCTTACGGGACCACTGTCATGTATGTGTCCATCACTGACTGAAATGTCATTATGTGGTCCATGATTATGTCATATGTATTTACAAGACAATATTTCATTCTCTTGTTCTTACCTACTAAGAATATGTTGAACACAAAATTTTAAAGAAATAACTGTAGCTTTTTCCAAACCTCCTTTATTAAAACATTTGCATTTTATTGCATTTTTTGTTCTTTTCCTCAAAGATAATTTGCCATAGCCCATGTTAGTAAATCCACATTTCTACTTCAGCAAATTGAAAAACAGTAATGTAATGGGCTCTAATTGTGTTTTCGTGCAACGCAGTATTGACACAAGCAAAAGGACACTTGCTGTGCATAATGACTTACTCCTCAGTGCTTTGTGTTTCTCACTGTTAACAAAGCTAATTTATTTTTAGGAATGATGCAATTACAAAGCAAAAATTTGATGTCATTCTAATGAGTATGCTTTCAATTGTACAGTACAATGAAGCCCTACTAAGGATTAGTAGGAAATCTGTTTTATTGTGGCTAATAAATTAGAGAAGTGAGCTGTCAGCACAGATTGAAGTTGATCTGGCATAGAGTTGCTTTATGAATAGCCCTTTGAGCGAACTCTGCAGTTCTGTGTGTGGTTTGAAATCACTGTAAATTTGTAGGCAGGTACATATTACAATTGTCTGTTTTTCTTTTTAGGGTTCATGTAATCAAAGAAGTATCTTTGTTGTGTGTATCTTTACAGAACACAACAGGAATTGAAAATGAATCAGGTGAGTTTAAAAATAAAAATTTATACAAATACATAATCTAGATGTTAGACCAGCTCTTGATTTTAAAGACAGTATCACACACATTCATTCCTCTTAGATTTTCATTTTTGTTTCTTAACAACATTTATTAGTTCGTTGCTTTCACAGTATGCATCTCTTCATGGAGTGGAATGTGTGTTGCTTTGTCTCGGGTTGGCATTCGTGTGGCTCCTTGAGTGGATTGCTCATTCTTAGGGATTTTATTTCAGACTTTCTTTTTTCACCTCTTCCCTGCCACACTCTTGTGAGGTTTTGATCTTTCTTTGTTTTGAAGCTTATTATTTAAGCTTTCATTTTTAATATTTCTTATTTTATACTTTTCCACTGATTGAAAAGGGAAGACTGAAAGCTATTTTTGGAGACTGCAACTGGTCAAACACAAACTTTTAAGTATTTTGTCTTTGAAAATCCTTTTCATAGAATAAAGAGGACAGATATTGAAATGTAAGATGTATTTCTCTTTACAGATGGGTGTGGGATTACCTGAAGATTAAACCTTTCTGTTATGGGTATTTCTATAACCTCAAGGGTGTTCTAATAAGTAGAATCAGTTGTGTGGATTTTATTTATTCTAGAGTAGCATTCTTATTTTCTCAATACCATTTCACTTGCAGTTATAGAAATTTATGGGTGTCAGAAACATTCTTTTAAAAATCTTCATAAACACATTCTTTTAAAATATGAAGAACAAAACTTAAAAATGTGATGTGATCTATTTTAGGCCTTAGTTTAAAACTCTCAGACTTGAGACATTTTGTATTCCTATCCACTGAAACATTAGACACCTTTTTATCATTCACAGGTGCTTCTAGATAGAGACCACAGGTCATTTCATTAGGTGGCAGAGTTTAATAAATCCAGTCCCGTGTTGCATTGAGAGATGTGAAATTCTTGGAATGAATTCTTTTGATTTCTTTTCATTGCTTTCTTTATCAGAAGTATGTTTATTTTAATACAGAGGACTATACATCATAAAAAATGAATCTGGCAAACACATGGGGCACATGGTTTCTATTATTTTAAAACTTGGAGATTTATTGACATGCTTTTGATGGCAAATTATTTTTGAAATGATGAAGGGGGGAGGGAGAGAGAACAGAGTAGGTTTTCAATCATTGTCCATCAAAGGAATATGAACACATGCCATAGGTTTCGTTTACTTTCCTATTCGAAGATTGTCTCTTAAATGTGAACCTGGTCACCTAAAGAAGCTTGTTTTTCTATTCCCGGGAGACTGTGGTTAGAGGAGTCTTGATTCTGATTAAGAACAATAGAGACTGTTTCCAAAGTAGAATGTAGACACTGACTGTGTTCTGTTGCATCGCTGTTCACTGACTCACTTTATTTGAAGTGCCTACAGCTTTAACCTTCGGCTTGAGTATGCCTTCATTCTTATGCCCTGTTGGACTAGTCATGTTTTTAGGGTCTTTGGACTCTTTTTGGCTGTCTTACAGTTTTGTTTTAGTGTTCATTTTTATCAAATGAACTTTGTTTCAACCTGCATGCCACAAAAGAGTTGTAGCAATGCCCGTTTCTTTTCTTGGCTCTTTCGCAGCTTCATTTTATTTTTGACAGGTTTTAATATCAGCTCTGTAGAGGACTGTCTTTGATGCCAAGCGCCAAATATCAGTAGAAAAGTATCCTCTTATGTTTCTAATGGTTAGCACATTTCTGATTTGGATATAATTTTTTTTTTTTTTTTTTTTTGGTGCTGGGGATCGAACTCAGGGCCTTGTGCCTGTGAGGCAAGCACTCTAACCACTGAGCTTGATTTGGATATAATTTAAGTGGTCTGGTACTATTGAAAGTTTTATTTGGATTATAAACATTTTCCATTTTTTGCAGCTACAATTTTCAGCATTTTTAGTTGTATTTTGTTATTGGAAGAATATTATTTGCAGGCTGTTGAGACCTAATTACTATGTCATAGCATAAAAATCTCAGTATTTTTCAACAATTATCCCAGTAATTTTTAAAAATTAAGAATTATTCAGGATAGTTCATGGTTGTACCATGTTGGTCTTTTCATTTGGTGGTGAAAATGATCAATAAATCCATAAAAAAACTTTAAAATGACTACACAAAAGATTTAAGTATTGAAAGTATTTGAACTTGAACAAGACTGACTTATAACTAACCCCCCCCCCCCCGCCAAAATTCAAATCCTGATGGTTATTTTAGGGTTGGACTATCGTCCCTAGGACCTGATCGGCACTGTTGGATAAATTTGAGGTGTCAGATCTGTCCTGTAGCGGGCGAGGTCTCTGGGACAGCAGCACAATCGTTTTTTCCATGTGTTCCTACCACTGGGGTTCAGGGGCTGTTGGTCTTGCTTGAAAGTGATTCCTTTAGAAGAAATAGTGGGGTCTGATGCCTGCCAGTGTTGTGAGCGTGGACCATCCAAGTGGCATTCTGAGCTGTTAGGCTCAGTCATGTCTGTATGTCCCAAGTCTTTCTTGGCAGGATGGCTTTCCAGGCTCCCCTTGAGCCCGACTCTGAGGCTCCGCGAGGCCGCTGGAGCAACTGTATTGTGTCTTTCTCCCGTCCCTCTGTTCCTTGTACCCTTCGTTGTCGGTTCAGTGTAGAGCCAGTCTGCTTTGCCTGTGAGTCCATGCTGCTTCTCAGTGAGCACCTGCCTAGCTGGCAGGACAAGGAACAACCACTGTGTTTCCTCTCCCTCCATTTTCTCTTCTGCCATTTTCAACTCTTAGCTGTCCTTTATTCTTTAATAGTCCACACTGATCCCGATACAGTTGCTTGGTTTACTGCGGGTCTGTGTCTCGATAAATCCATTGTAAAGTCAAAAACGGTTAAGCTAGACCATCCAAGTTTAGGGGTCATCTATATTTAATTTCTGAGATTTTCTACTGTACTCTAGATTAATTTAGTGGCATAATGCACGTAGGCTCATAGTATCTTAGAGTAGATTCACTAGACTTTAATACCACTCGGTATCTATTGGGTGCTTAACAAACATGCCAGGCATGCCGTTGAGTGTGCACTACACATATTCTTATCAATTCAGTCTTTGTAAACACTCTGTGATGTGCAGGTATTATAACTTCGCTCCTGTGAGTAAAGGTGTCAAGGCCCGGAGAGCTGCCTGTGGCTGACTGCAGGGCAGTGGGCAGGCAGGGGCTCTGCAGCTGTCCTGCTCTTAGAGGACGCCAGCACGATGCTGGAGCACAGAGCGTGCTGGAGACAGTGAAGCCAGCCTGCGATAGAGAGCGCTTAGGCGAGGGGCGGACGGGCCGTCTGGACTGCCTGCTCAGAGAAGGCTGGTCAGAGGTGGCGACCGATGGGAGAGTCCACACTCAGGTCCTAACCAGCACCCAGGTATATGAAGTTCTTCGGAAAGAGAATGCTAGGCAGAGTGAGCACTCATTAAATGCGAAGGTCCTGAGGTGGGGTGAGCTTGGTTCAAGAAGCAGGGCGAGCCAGGGGCTGGAGCTTAGATAGCCCTATCAGGGGCTTCGGGACAAGACGACGTTGGTGTGAGAGGCAACAACCAGGTTTCTAGGGACTTAGGCCATCAGAAAGCATTTCTCTGTTATAGTAGGTAGGGTTGCGAAGCACTGGACAGTGACAGAACCTGACTGCACTTCTAAACTGCCTTTCTTACTGAGCAGAGACCCCTGGGCTGTTAAGGGGGCAAGAATGTGGTAATAGGCTTGTTTATTACTGGGATTAACACCATATTTGAGGACACTTCCTTCAGTTGGACAACTCAGCAGACCTGCAAGCTTTTGGAGAGAGTGGTTTTTAATATTTCTGAAGTACTTTGATAGCTGCCTTTTTCAAAGATGGTTTATAAAACTTTTTTGTTCTAGGTGTCGAACTGCTTATTGTTACTGGGGTCATACTCATTCCTTAGTGCAATTTGTTAGTTCAGTAAACTGAAACATGTTTGACCCTCCCCCCACATTGTTTGCTCAGGAACAGTAGCTTAGAGTCTTGTTTGCAAATTTAAACAAAGAAGAGTTTTTTGTAGGATTTTAGAGTATTTTAATACCCCATGGTGATTATTACTAGCCTATTGTGATATAATCTATCTGTATGTTACTGTGAATATACTATGAAATGTTCTTAATATTAAATGTTACTGAACTGAATTTCCTTTGTCACCCACCGCTCCTACCCTGTAGTGTTAATTTTGGTCAAATGGATTTTAAGAAGCTAGGCGCTTTCCTTAAATAGATTAAAACTTACATGCAGTAACTTCTGGTCTTCATTTGTATAAATGTAAATGAAATACTAGTAAAACTTGCTTATTCTTGTATTTTTTAAAACTGAAAGCATTAGTCCCTGTTACCCACGTGAGACGGCGCACGCAGCCTCTCCTGTGGGAGTCAGCGCTGACTCTCAGGGTTGGCGTCAGTTGCCAGGACTGCCCATGGAAGAGGAGAGAGGGCTGGTGGGGGGCAGGGAGGCTGGTTCTGAGGCCAGCTGGCTGAGAGCAGAGTTGGGGGGAAAGGGGTAAATAGTCAGAAGTCAGGGGGACTTTTAGAACGTTTTGAGTAGGGGAATGTTTGAGTTGGGCTAAAAAATAAATCTTAATTAAAACTTATTTTCTATTGCATTGGTATTTTTGTCCTTTAAGCTATTGTCTTGGTACAATAAAGTTTCATTTTAACATAAATTAAAGATGAGCATGTAGAATCCATTTACTTATGTAGTTATTTTTTTAAATTTTAATGGTACATTTGAGATGTACATAGTGATAACATTCATCGTAGGGGATTAGTACTTGTACATGATAACTTATGTAGTTATTGAACTTTATAAAATAAAAATCAAGCCAGGTGTGGTGGTACATGCCTGTAATCCCAGGATTTGGGAGGCTGAGGCAGGAGGATTGCCATGAGTTCAAGACCAGCCTGGGTTCCATAGTGAGTTCAAGCCTAGTCTGAACTACATAGCAAGACCGTGTCTCCAAAAACCAAAATAAATAGGTAAATAAAAATCAACTTTGACGTATAATTTGTGTACAGTAAAATTGGCCCATTTTAAGTGTATTCTATGTTTGCCAGTTGTCTACACTCATATAACTACTACTGTTGTCAGGTTACAGGATATTTGCGTTAAACCAAAAAGCTGCTTTTGCCTTTTAGTTCTCCCCTACCTTAGACCACTCCTGATCTGCAGTCTGACCCCTTAGAAGGTTTTTCCTGTCCTGGAGTTTGATAGAAATGGGATCATGCCTTGCGTGTTCTTTTGTGTTTGTCTTGTCGGTCCGCAGACTGTTTGAGACTCACTCACGCAGTTCCCTGCATCAGTAGCGTGTTCCTTCAACAGGACATATTTGAGGTGGGACGGCCTGACCATCTGTGCAAGTTTGTTCATAAACCTGATTCCAAAGGCTTGATGAACCCCGGGGGGCTTTCTATCTTTCATTTTAATTGTCTTCTTTCCCCTTTTCTAATCCTAAAATTATATGTGGTGCAAAAAATTGAAACTACTTTTACTGTTTAGCATTGCTGATTATGTAGCATATACTAATTATGTGACATATGTTTTTTATAATTATAAACATGAATTTGATTTTTTGACTTTTTAAAAAAAAAGACTTCCAAGTAAGGTGCTCCCTGTGTGTTATGACTTAAGGCTCAGTAAATGCGCAGTTTAAGAGATTAACATCTTGAGTAATGATAGTACTTAAATCTCATTTTAAATGATATATTCTGCTAGATAAATTAGCAATTTTTATAAAATGTAGGACATCATCTTTCTGAATGAAAACATTGGATTATTCTGAAATTTGAAAAAGTAATTAACTGGTTACACAGCACTTTCTGAAATGGCTGGAAGGAACTTGTGGCAAGAAGACCTGCTTTCTGCGTTGTTGCTGTTCATACGGCGGTGGCGGTGGAAGAGATTCGGGACGGTCTCGCTTTGCCTCCTTTGCTGTCACTCTGCACCGTCAGTTCTGTCCGAGCCACTCCAGGCTGGGTCGATCACCGCACTTCGTGGTCTTGCCTGTTGTGTCTGTTAAGTCGAGATAGTTGTGCAGTTCCAGGCAGTAAGGAATTCAGACACGAAGCGCTCAGGCTGGTGCCTGGTGCGGGAGAAACCGTGTTGTTCTTATCAGTCAGCGGTCACGTCCCGGTTCTGCCGTAGGCAGTGTCTTCACTTCACTGTTACTATTTGAATCCGGACTTAGACATCCCTTGTTTGGACTGTTATAGTAACCTCCTAACTGATTGGTTTGTGACAGTTTGTCTCCCCATTGAACATTCTTCACGGGCCAGAGTTCTGCACTTATGTGACACAGAACTGACCATACAGGAAATTAGAAAAGGACCAGTCGTGGCGGGTTATTTGGATTGTCTTCACAGATAAGCTGGGACTTGAACTTGACGTGGAAGGATGTAGAAGATACTGACTGTCGGAAGAATCGAGGACTGAAAGGGTTGGCGGTCTGCAGTGGGAAAGCTGGTGACAGCTGCAGACCACGATCCCTCTTGACCTTCAGTTCTCATGACAGACCCTGACTTGTGACAGACCCGGAATGGGTGACCTCGTCTGAGGAGGAGAGGAGGAGCCACAGTGTGGGCCAGGCTCTCAGATGCTGGCTGGGGCTGGGAGGAGCTTTTAGAATAAAATGTTATTTCTTCCAGTAGAATTTATTTTCTTTAAATACTGCCTCGGGTATACCAAACCTACCCCCCTGACCTAAATGATTGTACCCCTGCCCTGCGTCCCCACTTTGTTGCCTCAGATGAAGATACTTGTAGTTGAAGGGAGGGGATGGAAAGGGGGGAAAAAGGAAGAAGCAAGATATATCATGTACAGGTACAAATTCCTTGTGATGAATATGATCATTTTATATATATGTATATAAAGTTTGAGACCAGCCTGGGCAACTTAGCAACTTGATCAGACTTTGTCTCAAAGAACAAAAAAAGGGCTGGAGAGGTAACTCAGTGTTAAAGGCCCTGGGTTTAGGAGCGTTGGTCTCCTAAGAGTTTACCCCAACCCATTCCCACCTCACCCTACCCCATCGGCCCTGGAGTGCAGGTAGGCAGAACCTTGATGAACCTTGATGTATCACAGTTTTGTGTGTGTGGTGGGGGGTCCTGGGGATGGAACTCATGACCTTCCTTGCACATGCTCAGTGAGTGCTTTATACTGAGCTGCACCCGGCTTGTTTTATCATTCTCGCTGTCAGTAGGGATGCCCACAGGCTCCAAGTCAGCCTGGGGGCTGCTGGCCAGAGCACCTGTCCCTCTTCATTACTTCCCGCTGAGTGCTTGCTGGCCATGGTGGGGAGTGGAGAGCGCTCTGTGGTTTCAGGTTTGAAGGGTGGTAGCGGGAATGGAGAGAGGGAACCGGTAGGGCAGATTCCAGAGGCTCAGTGGCTGGATTTCATGCTGTTCCTCAGGCTCCTTCCTGGAATCCTTTCCCTGGCTTTGCTGCACCACATTCTCGGAGCCCTTCTGCCTCTGCCCCGACCTCCAGCACCAGGACTCCTTTGCTGTTCCTTCCTTTCTGTTTCTCTCCGGGGATAATGGCATCCCGAGGCTCTGCTGTGGCCTCTTCCCTCATTCTCCATGGCCCACTGAAGCCTCTTAAGTGCTCCCAGGACCCGGTCGCCAGCTGAGTCTGTAGCACTCCTCAGCCATCGCTCTGTGCCCCAGACCTCTTGGCGGTTGACTGCTGGACGGGTCCTCTGCACCTGGCATCCTGGGATGGGCACCGAACCTGCTGTGACTTTGTCTGCAACCATCCTCTCCAGGAGTGAGGCCATTACGCAAACCAGTAAGGACTTGAAATGCTACCAGCCATGAGTTTCCAGAGTGCTGTAACTAGCCTTAGGGGAGGGCCTACTAGGTGAGGGTAGTAGGGGCTGGATTCTAGGTCAGGTGTCCCCCTGGATGGGGTGGGGGCCCGGAATACAAATGCAGATTGACCCCTGAGGGGGCTTTGCCTTGCTGGAGTCTCAGCCTCATGCCCCTGGGGTTTAACTGCAGATGGTATCTAGGCTGTTCTCAGTCAGGGGTGTTGATTGTAAATCCTTGTATTTAATACTCTAAAGCCAGTGCAGTTTATCCTAGTTTGTTTTAGTTTATTAACTTGTTTTCCTTTAGGGATTAGCAGTAAAACCCTTAAAATCTTAAGCAGTTTTCTCCAGCATTAGCATTTTAGGGAGCTGTAGTACAGTATCAAAACTGGGGAGTTGATTTGGTGCAGTGATGTTGGACTGTAGGCCTTAAATGATGACGTCCTCTTATATCACAGCCTCCAGAATGCTCCACTCTCCACACCCGAGAGTGAAACCAGCAAGTTATATCTTGGTGTTACTATAACCAGTAGCTCTGACTTGTGGACTCTTGAAAGGGACTCGCCAGACATCCCTGGACTGTATAGTAGGGACCCCATAGACTGTCAGGATTTTATTTGGCTCTACTATTTTAAACGATGTAGCTGGGAAAATTACTCTTCTGGGTCTGTGGCCTGGTCTCTGAGACTGCAGACCCCAAGGCCTGACTGTCTGGCTTGGAAATACTTAGCTCTTCTGCTTACTGGCTGACTATGGGCAAGTTTCATTCTCCTGTGTAAATGGAGATCATAAAAGTGCCCATAGCAAATGGTAATGTAAAGATTAAATGAGGCGATCCAAAGCGTTTGGAGTGGTGGCTGACATGTCCCAAACACTCCATCAGTCTTCACTGTGGTTGTTCTTGTCATGATGATTATGAGAAGGAACATATGTGAAGTGCTTAGCACAGATTTTGGCCCAGCGGAAGCAGTGAATGTTATACTCCCCGAGCTGCCTACCTGCTCAACATGAGAGGGCCCTGGGTCAGGGGACAGGTGTCAGGAAAGCTAGGAGGGCCTTTTACAGGCTCCCAGCAAGGTCAGACCTGGAGAATCAAAATCCCTAGGAAGTTTCTTGTCTTCATTAGGTAGCAGAGGCAGAGAAGTCCCCGTAGCCAGTCTGCTTCATGAGGAGGGAACTCTGGTCGGCTTTATGAACTGTTATATCCTCGCTGCCCAGCATGGCATCAGTTCAGGCAGACACCCTGGAAGTGTTCGCTAATAACTGAAAGATGAACTGAGTGACAGAGAGGGGCGTGCAGCCATTAGTTAGGGAAGGGAAGGAATCGTGACATTGAGTTCAAGTTAGTAGGAAATAGGAAATGTCAGCTTAACTAGATCAATTAATAGTTAATAACTAAATAAGTTAGTTTAAATGTAACACATTAAATTTAATGCCTTCTGTCCGAGATCTGTGCATTGATACGGATTTGGAGACTGTAGTTCATTAAGCAGCAGAAAAACAAGTCCTCCTCGATGTTTGTATTACCGAAAAGCAAGCAGTCCTTAACTTCTTCCATCCCTCGCAGTAACTGTTAACCGCCGAGGCAGGAGTAGCAAGGACAGGGTGCTGGGAGCCTGGGCTGCCGCAGAGGGAGGCTGCCGGAGGCTCTAGAAGGAGCCCTGCCTGCTGCTGGCTCTCGCTGGCTGCCTTGTGCTGTCTGAATGGCTACTTCCTGCACCTTACTCTGTGGACAGGCAAATGGTGATGGGTTCTCATAAACTTCACCCGCGCCCACCCCTTGCCTCAGCCCTGGCAGCTTCTCTCACTTCCTCAGCTCTGGACACATCGGCCATTTTGCTGGCTGCTCTCAGAGCACCTAACTCAGGATGTGGTCCCCACTGTACCTTTTCCTGGCAGACGTGTGACCCCCTCTCCCCACCGCCCCAAACGTTCCACTCCTAGTGTCCTCACACGATCCCCTGAGCATGCTGTCTGCAGGGGTGCCTCTACCCCTAGTCCATCACTGTGACCCCTTTCTGTGCTTGATCTGTCTTCTGGTTATCAAGCAAACATTGTATGTATGTGTTTGATTTTGTCTGTCTTCCTCACCACAGTGATGCATTGTTGGGGCAAGTGTGATGCCCAACACGTTGCCTGACCTCCTAAAGACTCGGAAATATGTTAATACATACATTAAAAAGGAGTAGGTGTGGCCATTTCTTTTAGATAAGATGAATCTGGGAAATAATGCCAGGATCAGATTACGATTCTTTTTTTTTTTGTGGTGCCCGGGATCGAACTCAGGGCCTTGTGCTTGCAAGGCAAGCACTCTAATCACTGAGCTAAATAAATCCCCAGCCCCCAGATTACGATTCTTTAATGTAAGAACCAAGTTGATCCTGTTCAGATTAAGATAATTCATCTAATACTGTTTGAGAAAAATATGTCAAGAGCCCAGTTTATGAGTGTGTAGGGGAGAAGTTCCTTCTTTTTAAATGTTCTTTTGTTCTGAAGATTTACTTGTAAATTGCTCATTTGGAATTGAGAGCATACCGCGTTTTCTAAAAAAGGGTTTTTACATAGTCAGCCCTTCATATCCTCGGGTTCTGTGCCTGTGGATTCAACTGACCTCAGGTTGAAAATATTTGGAAAAAAATTGCCTCTCTACTGAACATGTACAGATTGTTTTTCTTGTCATTATTTCCTAAACAATATAGTATAACATCTACTCAGGTAGCATTTGCAGTGTGTTTAATATTATAAGTGATCTAGACATGACATACAGTACATAGGAGGGTATTTGTGGGTCTTAAGCAAATCCTCTGCCATTTATTGTGTATAAAGGACTTGAGCCTGTGTGGGCTTTGGTGTCCACGGGGGTCCTAAAAAAGTTTCTACCTCATGTTCAAGAAATTCAGGCACAGAAGGAGAAAATACTTCCTGATAGAGGCCTCTGCTGTTTTATTTACTTCTAGCTTTCCTTTAAAAAAAATGTAAATTAGCTTACAAAGCATCATGTCCTCATTCAAGTATGCAGGTGACAACAAAACTGTCAAGTCTACCACTAAGCATCAGGGACACAGCACTGAGCAGGAGAGACGCTATCTACCCTCACTGCAGTCTCCCGGGGGTGGGGTGCACACTGAACTCCTAGTCAGACAAATAATTATTAAAATTGTGCTAAGAACTGTGAAAGAAAAATAAGGAAAGCAAGAAGGTGATTCTGTTTGAGCAGATCATCCCATGAGCTTGCCTTCTACTCCTCGAATCATTGATTTTCTTTTTTATTTTATTTATTTATTTATTTAATTTTATTTTATCTACCAAGGACATGTATTGGTATACTTAAGAATGTTCCTGTTTGCAGCTGCCCCTGCTGTGGAAATTCTAGCAGCTGGGGAGGTGGGAGGGGAGGCCTGGGGCTGGCCAGTGTCTGGAGTGGGTGGCTGTGAATTGGGGTCCCCTGCTTTTTGAGTCCTGTTGTAGTGTGAGGAATACTACATTAAGCAGATGAAAGCCTAGTTCCTCTACTAGGAAAATGAGCCCACATTAAAAATCATGGGTAAACAAAGGCATAGGAATTTGCCTTTCTTCATTTTCCCCTGGCAGCTCTGCTGATGTCCTTTGTATTCTAGGTGTTTCTGAAAGTTCAGTGCACACGGTCTCCATCTTGTACTCAGGTTACACATTTCCTTTGGGAAGGATCATTCCAGTTTTAGGTGCCATCTCCTGCTGGCATTTCCATGGAAGTCTGGGAGCGGGGGACAGAGGTTCCCAGAGTATAGTCCAGCAAATCTGAACTGGAAACCAGCTCTCGAGTCTGACAGGCAGGAATTCAAATTCAAGACTTTTGAGAACTTAGGCCATTTCTCTAAGCATCACTTTCCTCTTCTGTGTGCATGGGGGTGTGTGTGGGGCACATCACGGGTAATGCCTGTCTTGTGGGCTGTTGGAGGTCAACTCTGTCAGGCTTGTAAAGTGGTTAGCATGGCGCCTTGCACCAAGGAAGTGCTGTTTAGTTGTTATTACTGTTCCGGTAGCGGTGCGTAGAATTATCTGTCGGGTTAACAGGCACACTATCTCCTCAAGGGCGGTGCTTTTGGAGAGGTTAAATGGTACCATGTCTTTGCCCAGGGTTATCATCAAGAAAGGGGGAGGAAAACTCCAGTTGACTGTGCTAAGTGGCCAGTGTTCTTAGGACTCATGACTGCTAGTATTTGTTAACACCATGTACTCTAATCAACATTAGTAAATAATCATTATGTACCCCAGGATATCAACTATCATTTTAATACATTTCTCCCTTTGTAAAACATTTACTCACATTTCCAAAAATCCAGGCTGTAGATCGCAATTTTAAAAACAAAGATGCCATATTTACAAGTGAGAAATGTCATCGCTAAATTCGCTCACATTTTAGCTGATTGGAAGTAGCATGAGGCCATCTTGTAGGGTGATTTGATGCTCCTATGTTTTAGAAGGCACGCTGGGATTTTGTTGTTCGGGCAGACTGAGCGCCAGAGTCTCTAGATGCCCACTTAGGCTTTCCCACTCCAAGCGGACCAGAGAGTGGATGTTGTGGTGACTATGGGGTTTATTTCTCTTGAAGCAGCCTTGTGATATTATACAAAAATCAAAATACTGGGAATCTACAAGTTTAGAAGATATTCTTTTCCTGACACATAACATTCTTAAAGGCTACAAGAGTTTCATTGTTGTAGATTGCCTACTTTGGCTTCTTTGAAAGTCATTGAAAAGTGTTTAGCCCATCATGCCTAGTGGTGTTGTAATACACACATGTCAGTTCTTCAGGGTGTCTATGGGACCAGTTAGAAGATTCTAGCTTTTCCATTGACTTGAGAGTTATTTTTAAAGTAACAGTCACACTGTACCGATTGACTTGGATCTTCCCCTTCCTTACATACATAAATAGTAGTACTCTTCTTTCTTAAGATTATGATGAATTCTAACCCAAACTTTGATTCTTTATTTCTTAGTGGGGCTGGTATATTTGTAACTTTGCTAAGTTTTGTCCTGGAAAGTCACACCTTCAGCGAGGGACCACAGGAAGCTGTGGTGTTTTTGGGTAGAATAGTCAAGCTCTGGTGGAGTTGGACATAGTTCATGAATAGGGCATTGTTGGATTGGTCAGAGCAGCCTTCATAGCATGTACCACAATTAGTCTCTTGAGTGGGAGAATTGGTTTTTATTTTTAGAAGTGCTAAAATGCTGATGGTAACCTGTGATTGAAAAGTAAGCTTAAGATCTATTTTCTGCCAGACTTTGTTGTAGCTTAAAAAGCAGTATGGGCAAGGCCCTGAGTTCGATCCCCAGCAGTGCCCCCACCCCCCAAAAATGCAGTATGGTGCTAGAGATTTATATATTTTGATAGTGATTTCACTAACTGGAACCAAATACCATGCTTAAGGTTGCAGGGTCCCTTTTGGAGTCTTGCAAGTAAGCATCAGAGTAACTCCTGAAATGCTTAACATCATCATTTCTGTCTGGCTTAGTCTGCTTCTAGTTTCAGTTACATTTTTGCGTATTTGGCTATTGGACCAGAAAGGGGAAAAACTAACCAAAACACGAGTTGAGTTTTCTTCCACTTGCTGTGATCTTCCTGTTCTCTTTGCTTGCAGAGCGTTCCCGAGCCTGCGGCAGCCGAGACCCTGGCCCAGGTGCCGGAACACGTGCTGCGGGGACTCCCAGAGGAAGTCAGGCTGCTCCCATCTGCTGTTGACACGACCCGCATTGGTGAGTACTCTGGTCAGAGAGGTGGGCCGTAAAGAGCACACAGCTTCCTGTGGGAGCTTGTGAGGTAGGCAGCGTGCCATCCAGGGAACAGATTTACCCTTGACTCAGGAGACTGTATGGTGTTTATATAATTTTCCAGTCTAGAGTGAAGGGGGGACTTAACATTATAAAAATAAAACTGGAATACATCCCGCCCTCCAATCCTTGGTTTCTTGCTCTGATGTCCTCTGTCTTCTGGGCCTCTTCCCACCTCTGATTTCACTGTGACTTGAGTATGACTGTGTTATGATGCTTATTTCATTTGTAATTGTCTTTTCATCTGTTCCTGTCTTTGATTGTGCGTGCCTTCATTTATAATTTATCTTTAAGTCCAGTTCCAGGCATTCTGTGGACTCTCAGTAGATATTTAAGTGAATGATACGAACCGAGTATCATTCTGGCTGGGATTTCTTGTTGAATACAAACCAAACTTGTGTATATTGTTCATGTTTTTGTGGTCTAACCGTTAGATAAAAGGCTAAGGAAGTAAATTATAAAATGTAGTCAGAGTACAGTCTTCAGTATTTCATGTTTATATTCTGTTTCTGTTTTTTTAAAGGTGTACTTCTGATACTCCAGTTTATAGGTATATATGTGTGAATGAATTTTTAATAAGTGCTTTTAATTCTTATTGAATGTTCAATGAGCAATTGGAGTATTTATTTTTTATTGTATAAATGAAAATGGTTGATTTTATAGCTCAACTGATTGTTAGTGGTGTTATCAAATGCAGTTCATAGAAGACTTACGGAAAACTGGAATTTATATATTCTAGCTGGACAGGACGAGCCCAGCCTCCACCCCTTCTGTACATGAGGAAACTGAGGCAAAGGATGGGGGGAGCCCATCTGAAGTGGTCCTGGGTGCCAGTTCCCTTGATTCCTGGGCTGGGCTCCTGATATTTCACTAACTCCTGCTTTATCATATCTATTTGCTCGTGGTCAATGCATAGGAAATAGAGACGATCCTAAGGCTGTCATGGATGAGCATATACTTTGACTTTTTGAAACTCTGGAAAATTAATTGTCCTAGTAGTTATGATTTCAGAAAGCTTAGCCAGAGAAGAGATGGTTTTCCATTTTATATGAGCAAATGAATTTAAAAAACATTTGTTCATAAAACCATATTTTATTTTAGAAAATACCCAAGAATATAAAGAAGGGAAATAAAAATTCCTATTGAGGATTTGATTTAATTTGATTTAACTTGATCTCAGTGGATTTAACAGTATCTTGCTTTTAGGCAATATATATATAGCCTTTTAACTACTTTGTGAAACCGAATTGACTTTAATGCTTTCAATCTTTAAAACAACCACATTACATTATTAAAATACTGATTTTATTTTCTAGGTGTCTGGGCCACTAAACCAATTTTAAAAGGCAAAAAGTTTGGGCCATTTGTTGGTGATAAGAAAAAGAGATCTCAGGTTAAGAATAATGTGTACATGTGGGAGGTAAGAAAGAATTCTGATTCTTTGTTTGTTTTTTTTTTTTTTGGTACCAAGGATCGAACTTGGGGCCTTGTGCTTGCTAGGCAAGCACTCTAACCACTGAGCTAAATCCCCAGTTCTGATTCTTTGTTTATTAGAGTTCTATACATTTTGGAGAAGTCACCATCCTTTTTTTCCCCTCAGGATTTGACATTATGGCGTTAAAACAATCTTCTAACATGTTCTTTAAATTCAAGAATGTTTTTATTAAAGAGAAAATGTGTTCCCCTGGATACAGACTGCTATTTATATATGCTTTTGTGTTTTGAAACTGGTTGGCTGTCCTCAGCAATGAATGTCAAATCTGTTTTTATATTGTCTTGTCCAGGTTGTTTTGCTTTGCACCTAAGACCTTGACTTCCTGTGTGAGGGTCTGTCACTTCACGGGCGACACCAGTTACACACCATGAAAGACACTCTAAGGTGGCTACAAAGAAAACACTGCTAGCTTCCTCTCTTAGAAAGTAATTTCTGTATTGTTGCATTGTTCAGAGTTGGATATGTTTAGTAGGTCACGCTTACACAGAGCTTTTAATTTTTCAGAGGTTTTTCATTCTATTAATTTCACGTTTTCACAACAATCCAGGAAGACAGAACGCAGCAGGGCGGTAGCACACTTCTTTAGAGAAGCAGCCAGGAAACATGAGCTATTTTTGCTTGCAGGGGCCAGACTTTAGCAGCGCAGATGTAGAACCAGAATCTGCGGTGTCTCTGCCTAAACGGCGGGATAGTTAAATGAGTTCATGCTTCGCCTGGGTTCAGATCCTGCTTCTAGCTTCCTAACTTTGAGCAGGCTTCTTAACCTCTGGGCTATAAACTCCTCTTAACTATATCACTTTAGGGCAGTGTAGTACTCCATTGTGTAGAAAAACCACATTTTCTTTAGCCATTCATTGGTTGTTGGGCATTTAGGTTGTTTCCAAGACTTAGCTATTATGAATTGTGCTGCTATGAACATGGTGGTGCATACATCCTTGTGGTATGATGATTTTAATTCTTCTGGGAAGATCCCCAGTAGGGGAATAGCTGGGTCAAATGGAACCTCCAGTTGCCATTTGGATAAACTAGAGTCATTCGTATATAAATGATGTTCCTTGAGAACATACTTTTAAGTGAAATAAATCAGACACTCATGAGTACACATCGAATTGTTTCTCTGATATGAGAAACCATAACTGTAAATAAGGACAAAGGTGTAATAGATATTATGTAAGAGGAAGATAATATACAAAGGAGAGGAGTACTAGAAAGAAAGAAGGGGAAAAGCAGAAAGGCAACAAAGGAAAGAAAAGGGAAAGGGAAAATAAGGAAAATGATGAATAAACCTGCTGTAAATAGGGAGGGAGGGTGCAGAGGGGAGGGACGGGGAAGAAGGGGAGATCAAGTTTAAATCAAGTTGAGTTTTTCAGTGATCAGGAAAAGCATTCCTATCTATTCGGTTGTTGTAGGTTGAATCACAGCCGCTTTTCACAGGTTAACATATAAAAGCCTGAAAGTAAAATGTGGCTAAGAACTGTGGGCATCTCAGCTCGAGAAGCTCTGGGGATTGGGAGACTTCAGGTTGTGGCTCTTTTTCTCAAGACCACAGCAGCATTGTATACTTGGTCTAACCCTTTCTCCCAGTCATTCTGAGTGTGCTTGTTTCCGATGAATCTAACGTATTTCTGATGATTTTCCCAGGGGGCTTTAGGAAAGGAGGATTTACCCTGAGAATCATAACATTGTGTTGTTTCACTACTTTGAGGTAAAAGAGTAACTGTAGGAAAACTTGGTGGCCAAAATTTTTCTTAATTACTAAAGACAATCCCTGTATCATTAAAAATGTCTTGACCACAAAATTACGGTCCAAAGGCATTGCATTTTTCATTTTAAATCTCCTGAGGGAAACCAACAAATACTCTGTACCGGCTTCGCACTCATCATAGTGAAGATGTCAGGAAGCAGAAGATGTTTATTTTCTCTACTTCTGTGTGTATAATGCTAAGCTTGAACAAATGCTGTTAATATTACACTTACGTGAATGGTGCCTGTTCTGCCCAGTGTAACAATTTGATGTTGTTGGGCATGTTATTACTCCTGCCTTGGAAAAATGAAACTTCACTGAAATTCATACACAGTGTGACTTGATGATGATAGCTTATGGGGGACTCGATTTCTACTATAAATTTGTTGACATCCCATTGTTAATTTAAGATACTGCTCTAGTTTGTAAATGCTCATGAGAGTATTGGTTCTTTTTAGCCATGTTTAAGGGTTTAGTTTTTGTCAATGCTGGCTTTTCCTTAAAGCAATTAAAAAAGTCCAGATATTGTTTACATAGTTCCCACTACGAGGCACTTCTGTATTTTATATACAACCCTTAAGTCTTTTATTATTTTAAGCTCTGTTAAAAGTTGATATATGTGACATACACGTATAAGTTTATATGTGGCAAACGATAGGAAGTATACATTTTAGTGTACATTTTTCTTATATAGGAGAGATTGAAAATCAAGGTAAAATTTAGTTTTTCCCATTTAATTTATCCCAATCCTGATTTTATTGTCTAACTTGCATCAGAATGCTTCTTACCTTAACAGAAAGGGCTTATTGTCAGACTCTCATCTCAGTATTTGTTCTTCCATCAAAGCCCCTTAAGACTGGCTTATCTTTTAGCAGCAGGGTCCTATACCCCAGTTAGAACTTCATTTTAAAGCTAATCTAAGACAAAGTGTTAAATTTCTTTTCTTGAGCCCTTGATTATCTAACCCAGTCTTAAGTCCTCTAAGCTTTCACTGAAAACATTCTGTTAAATCAGAAATAACAAGAGAGGAACAGCAGAGTATCTTCAGGGTGAATGCACAAAGTAGTAAGGTTCGTAAAAGAGGAGGGAGCATTCTTTGGTCTGCTTTTGGTGGGGTAC
Source organism: Hystrix cristata (assembly GCA_004026905.1). Taxonomy (NCBI): domain Eukaryota; kingdom Metazoa; phylum Chordata; class Mammalia; order Rodentia; family Hystricidae; genus Hystrix; species Hystrix cristata. The sequence goes on along the minus strand of PVJO010015214.1, from coordinate 9,023 downwards.
TGCTGGCAAATGGAGGGGACTGCCTGTGATACTTCTCTCCATCCCCAAGTTGGCTTAAGCAATCTGCAGTATTTTGAAACCATCTCTGATAAAATCCTTTTCACATTCGCGTCTTTTCCTTCCAGTTTCTCCTAATGAGCAGAATTTTAAAATGTTCAAATAAGAATTTTTTTAATGTCTGCTTTTTCTAGTAGACTTTATTTTTTGAACAGTTTTAGATTCACAGAAACTTGACCTGAAAGTACAGATAGTTTCTGACTTTGTGTTGTACTGCCGTAATAAAACACCACAGACTGTGTAATTTATATGAGGTGTGATTCAAACGTACGGTTTAGTTGCACTGTTTGGCTGCCTCGATGTCCTGAATCAATTCAAGCGTTTACCTTTTATAGTCAGTTTGACTTTGAGGAGCAGCCAGAAGTTGCATGGTGCCAGATCCGGTGAATAAGATGGACGCGGACTCACCGTAATACTTTTACGAACTTGCCTTTCCATTGGATGGCACTTGGCACCCGCATCCGCTGTATTTTCTGTCATGCCTTGTAAAGACGCTCATGAAACCAGAATTGCTTCAGAAAGTGGCAAAAATGATGGGATAACTGTGTTTGAAGCAAGAGGGAGTATTTTGAGGGGGATTAATGCCAATGTGTCTATTACTGTAAAGAATTTTTAAAAAATTTAAACATTTTAATATATTTTGATCACACCTCATGTAAATTTATTTGGCTCACAGTTCTGGAGACTGAGAAGTCCGGGATCGAGGAGCTGCGTCTGGCGAGAGGCTTCTTGCTTTGTCATAATGTGGCAGAGGTGTCCCAGTGCGGGGAGAGCAGGAGCCTGAACTCCCACCCTCAAGCCCTTTATGATCCACATTTGCCCATTCATAAGGTGCAGCCCTCAAAACCGAAGCACCTCGTAGACCCCACCTCCCAGCACTGCTGCAGCGAGGGTTGAATTCCTGCGTGTGTGTTTTGGGAGGCACATTCACAGCACAGCAGTTCCCCTCCGTCGTGCTGCCCATCCACGCACGCACGGCCTTTTCTGCACGTCAGTGCCCAGCCCCAGAGTGGGGCGTTCCTTGCATGTGTTGGACCTGCATCGACAGGTTAGCATCACTCGGAGTTCATCATTTATGTTAGGGCTCACTCTTGGTGTTCTGCATTCTACTAAGTCTTTTCTAAATTTTAAAAATGTATGCGCTCATTGCAAAACAATATGAAGAAGGTAAAAACCATTTAAACTCCTAGTTCCTAAGTGTGACCACTGTGAACCTTCTTTTAATGCTCTGCTTTTCTGCATCTGTTTTCTTGTCTCTCACACACACTGGTACCTATATCAACTCCATGTTTAGAAAGGCAGTTGAGATTGAGTAGTACGTGTAGTTTTATATGCCCTTTCCTTTCAATATCCTACTTCTTTGCATCGTTATTTGTCACAGCTGCCTAGGATTTCATTGTGTACCATCTGTGATTTACTCACTCAAGCCCTATGTTGGACACTTAACTAGTTTTGGTCTTTTCAGGATTATAAACAGTTCTTCAAATTATAAAACTTACTTTATATACATGTGTGCTGACTGGTCTAATTATCTCCTTAAGACAAAACTTCCAGAAGTATAAATGTTAAGTAAAAAAGTTATGTACATTTTAACTTTCGGCAATTTTGCCAAACAGCTCTCCAGAAGAGAGTTATATACTAATTTACATAACTACCAAGTGTACATATTTCTTCCTAGCCTTAAAAAAACCCAGTATTGTTATTTGTTTAATAGTTTTAAAATATCCCTTGTTTTTGATGAAAACTAGTAGTGCACTCCTTCTATTTCATTCAGGCAGCAGATTTTAGTCAGGAGGATGGAGGGAAGAAGTAGAATTACACATCAATTAAAATCTGATAGAGAAATGGACTCTGCATCATGAAAAGACTTTAATGTAATTTTTGAAAGATGTAAAACACTTTTTTTTTATCAATCAGCGCTCTTGGAATTAAATGTTAGCAAGTGAGTTTTATAGTCTTCGATAACTTAGTTCTTCTAATTGAAATAATTTGTAAGTTAAACTTGCAGGCAAAAATTTAAAAGAGTATAGGAAAGTCAACCAGCTGACTCTGCAGAACCATTTTTGAGAAAGTACTACTCAGTGCTGTCTTCTACTTTCCAGCTTCTAACCTTGTGTCAAAGTGGCACATATGAAAGGTCTAGATCTCTGGGGAATCCAGCCTGTCACCTATTTTTTTAATACCCCTGAGTCTCAGAAGGAATTTTACATTTTTTAAATGATTGAAAAAAATGCTTTGTGGCCCATGAAAATTTTAAGAAAGTCGAATTTCAGTTTATTGGTAGTTTTATTAGAACACAGCTAGGTTTATTTGTTTACATATTTTCTCCGGCTGCTTTGACCCCATACTGGCAGAGTTGAACAGGGGCAGCAGAGACTATGTGGCCTGTAAAACTGAAAATATTTTTGTGTGACCTGGTCTGGGTGTGTGGGGAAGAGAAGCAATAGGAATGAACATGATGTCTAGTGTTTCAGGTTTATTGAGTGGTTTAAAGCAGTATGTTGCAGAACTTGGTACTAGAAAGTGGAAAGGGTAATTAACTGGTTGTTAGAGAAACAGCTGAACCTATGGCATTCTTCTCTTGGGAACTGCAGGACAGATGAAGGACACTGAAGGACAGAGAATTAAGTGATCTTTCTAAACAGTTTAATTTGTACCCAGATTGGTAGCTTAGTCTGGTGCAAAAAAAAAGTTTTCCTTTGAAAGTTTATTTATTCACTCATGTAATGCCTATTTGTTAAGCTTTTACTATGTGTCCGGCCCTGTCTTTTTAAAAATTTTTTATTGAGACCACTTCTCATTATGTAGTTCAGGTTGGCCTTGAACTCAAAATGTAGCCCATGCTGACCTCAGACTCCGTGGTGATCTTCCTGTGTCAGCCTCCCAAGTGCTGGGATTCCAGGTGTGCACCACCACGCCCAGCAACAAAGAAATCTGTAACTGGTTGCGATCAATTAGTTTTACTTTTTTTTTAAAAATTTTATTTTAATGGTACGTTTTAGATGTACATAGTGATAACATTCATCATAGGGAATTTGTACCTGTACATGATATATCTTGTTGCTTCTTTTTTTCCCATTCCCCTCCCCTCACCCCATCCCCCCTCCCTATTTACAAAAGATTTGTTTCCATTTTTTCCTTCCATTTCTTATTTCTCTTGTCCCTCTGTTCCTTTCCCCCTCCCTTGTTCCCTTTCCCATTCGGACATTTTCTTCCCTTTCCCAATATAATACATTTTAGTCTTTATTTACACTTCAGTTTCTCACACCAGAGAAACTATGTGGTATTTAAACATTGTGTGTCCGATTTATTTCACTTAAGAGTATGATCTCAAAAAGCATCCATTTACCTAGGAATATCTCAAGCTTATCATTATGGCAGAGTGGTACTCCATTGTATAAAAAAGCCACATTTTCTTAATCCATTCTGCTGCTGATGGGCATTTGGGCTGCTTCCAAGATGTAGCTATTACAAACTGTGCTGCTATAAACATGGGTGTGCATATATCACTGCGGTATGATGCTTTTAATTCTTTTGGGAAGATAGCAAGAAGTGGAATAGCTGGGTCAAATGGTATCTGTAGTTCCCTGAGGAATCTCCACACTGATTTCCATAGTGGTTGTACCAGTCTACATTCCCACCAACAGTGAAGAATGGTTCCTTTTTCTCCACAGCCCCTCCAGCATTTGTTATTGGCTGATTTGTTGATAATAGCCATTCTTTGTGGAGTGAGGTGGAATCTCAGGGTTGTTTTAATTTGCATCTCTCGAATGACCAGTGATGTTGAACATTTTTTCATATGTCTATCTGCTGTTTCTACTTCTTCATCTAAGAAGTGTCCATTTCTGCTGCCCACTTTTGGATTGGGTCTTTAAATTTGGGGGGTCTGATTTTTTTTGAGTTCTTTATATATTCGAGATGTTAGTCCTTTGTCAGAGGGATATCTGGCAAAAATTTTTTCCCACTCTGTGGGTTGTCTCTTTGCTCTACGATCAATTAGTTTTAAACACCACTGTACTTGGACAAGCCCTAGCACCATCCTAAATTCTGGAGCACCAAACTTGACATACAACATTAGTGGTCATACAAACTACTGACAATACCTCATGGAGATTTTTGTGTGTGGAATGAAGGACTACTAGAAGTGACCTAACCTTTCTTCAGATGAGAAGTCTGGGTTTCCAGTGACTTGCTTGATGTCTTGGAGCTGTTAGTTCTGGAGTCAGGGTGAGAGCCAGTTTCTCAGCTGCCTGCCTTGTGCTCTTCCTGCTGGCAAAGGCCAGCGACTCTTTAGCTTTATTATCTTGTGGACCTGAATATCTCTGAGCTTTCCATCACAAAATACCCAACACAGGCAATTTAGGAAGTAAAGAGCATTTATTTTGGTTCCTGTCCTGGAGGTTCACATCCAAGATTGGGTGTCTGTCCCCATGGTTGGGATCTCTGGTGATGACAGCACATCATGATGGGAGCATGTGTAGGAGAAAAATGGTCACATCTCAAACCTCAGACTGGGTGGAGAAGGGGGTACAAGCAGGGTCCCACATGTATTTTGAGGGCCAGGCCCCGGTGACTTAAAGACCTCCCACTAGGCCCCACCTCTGAAGGGAACACCCAGAGAGCCAAAGCTTTACATATAAATCTTTGGGGAAACTTGCCTGAACCGCAGCAATACTCTTGAAAATCTCCTCAGAAAATGTGCAGATGCACACCTATTAAGCAGTGTTTGTATTTTATTTCTAGGGGTATATGAAATTCTTAAACATCCATGCTAGTATAGATAGAATTTCTGGTTTAAGGATAAGCGTAAATTCTTTTGTTCACCTAGCAGACATGGATCAAGGACCTGCTGTGAACCAGTTAACTTCTCTTATCAGGCATCCCCTGCTGGGAGATTTTCCAGAACGTTTGTGTAGCAGGTCAGAAACCTGCTCGGAGTGATTTCAGAGAAGGCGGTCAGTGCCGGCTGCTCAGTAGACAGATATCGGACTGGGCCTTGAGGGCCCGAGAGGCCAGTCTATTTGCCTTTTACATTTGTATTTTAGAGTTGCCTATACAAAGAGACTATATGTTGGGAAATGTCCTCTGACAAGTGGGCTTGTAGTACAGTGTGCCACCACCGCTGTGAACATCTTGCTACCCTCTGTCTCAGTACAGTTGTCCACTTGTGTCACTAGACTAAATGGCCACAAATATATATGCTGGTTAGAGTGTATTTATATATTCAATGTGTGTACTGCCAAGTACCATCCTGTAGAATTACACCAGTTTGTTCCTTGTCAGTACTTGAGAAAATGTTTTCGCACATCCCTCCCAGTATTTTTTTCTTAAAAATATTTTGAAAACTTACTTAATAGGTAAAAACTATAAATTTGAAATCATTTTTAGTTGTTTAGTTTTTCAGATGAGGTTTGGCCATGTGTGTTCCTTTGTGAATTACATGTTTGCTTGTTTTTAACACTGAGGTGTTCATCCTTTTGTTTCTGCACAACAGTCAGTGTGACCGGGAGATGCCGTAGTTCCCCTGGCAGCGTGGGGAGCTATGTGTAAAGCATGAATTCGCTCAGCTGGAGCACTTTGCTCTTCGCGAAGAGCTTGCTGACCAGGTGGCCTGGAAGTCCCGCAGAGCCTGTGTTGTTATTAAGGCAGGTGGACAGTCTAGCTGCCTCTTCTACTCTGGGTTTTCCTGACCGCTGTCTCTGTGGTCCACTGACCTCTGTGGCTGCACCAGCATGTGGGGGGGATCGAGCGGGACCCTGATGTCTACCGGGATGCAGCAGAGCAAGCCTCCTCCTGTGAGCCCGGAGGTGGTTTGGTGGGGCGGTAGAAGTAATGCCTGCGCGGGTCAGGAAGCCGGAGCCATGTGGCCTGGCAGTGTTCAAGGACCATCTTCTCCACTGTCCTTATTTTACTATGTGGCAAACACAGCGAGATATCTCTTCCACATTTTAACTTACAGCAGCTTTTATTACTTTCGGTGTGTTAAGTTTCACTTGAAATGTTGCATTGTTATACTGTCTCTTGGGGGCTCCTGGGAGGAACATAGGGGTGTGTGTGTGCACACGTGTTTCTGTAGAAGAGTCGAGGGCAACTGTGACAGCGAGGTGTGAAGCAGTCTAAGGCAGCATGGATAACCCTAGAATGGTGTGACAGGTGTTTAGTAAACAAGCACTTTTTGAAAAAACTCAGAGGGGTGCTTACATGACAATGGAAACACTCACATTGGTGCTTACGATGACTACCTGGAGTAACTGCAGAGCGCCTGCCTCTGATGTGGCCCCTGTCACACAGTAGTACTCCTTAGACAGCAGTGGTTGTGCACTCGTGTGCAATCATACCCTTCCTTTCATTCTGTATTTATTTATTTCCGGCCTGCTGTATGCCAGGCCCTGATTGAGGTGCCGAGAGCACTGCAGTGAGTGGAGGAGCCAATACTGGTTGGGGAGAGAGTCACCAGACAGATGAGGTGAAGGGCATCAGTGCCGGGAGGAAAGGCGGGGAAGGAGGCGCTGGAGGTGCTGCGGGCAGAGAAGAGTTTGCAGTTTTACTTGGGATGGGCAGGGAAGGCACTGATGAATAGCGGATATGCAGACCTGGGTTAGGCTCATCTTTACTGCAATTAAGTAAGTGACTCTGACTGGAAACTTACTTAACTTTTGGTTCTTTATTTCCACATGTTGAAAGGAGAAATAACAGTAAATACAACCTCACAGGTTAAATGAGGTCATATAGAAAGCATGTAGCATTGTGCGGGACAAGCGTCTACCCAGTGTTGTTAGAGCCCAGGAAGGGGGTGCCGCACCGTGTCGGTCATGGGTGCAGGGACCCAGGCGGCCCAGGAGAGCAGCGTCCATGTTGTCGGCTGGGGAGCAGGAGCTTTGCTCCGGAAGGAAAGGTGCAGTTTGAGGATGAGTAATGTGGGTGGGAAAGGAGAGAAGGAAGGAATGGTGGGGGAAATAAAAAGTTAGAGTTAAAAATCATTGTGAGACAGATGTTCTTTAGAACGAAGCAGTGGGAAGTGTGTGCTGGGGGCATCTCAGCAGAGGACTGACTAAGCAGGGATGAGGAGGGCAGCTTCCTGCCAAAGTGGATTGCTTGTGATTCCTGAAAGAGAGGCCAGGTTTCTGGTCTTTCCCTGAAGGGCATGATACTTCCAGAGTGGGTTCCATCTCACCTCTGTCCGGATGGATCCTCTGGATGGAGCAGGTGTTAAGGGTCAGCTGAGTTTGCAGAAGCGTTGCGTCCCATCACTCGTGTGGCTGGTGTGCTCATTTACCGAAGTCCTCGTCCATCCAACTGGACGGAGGCCCACTGAACTGCGCAGCTCAGCAGGGCCAGGCCCAGCACTGGACTGGCAGAATCACCCAGAAAGCTCATGGATTTGGGTGTTGCCAAGCTGCTGCGAGCTCCATTTACTGCTGTGCTGTGCTTTGTGTTCCAAGCTGTCACTTGTTCTTATGCATATGTTTGCAAGGTATTTGGAGATCAACAAACATATTATCTATAGTCTATATGTTTAGGGAGAAAATAAGTCCAAATAGAAAAATAATGGGAATGACACAGTTTTGAATTTCAAACCTTGTATTTTTCTTTTCTCTGTCATTTTATTTCTTTGAAATGTTTTATTATAGAGGACTTGTATATAATAAAAGAGAATTGTTTGTTTTAAAAGTTGAAAATGGAAACATTTTTAAGTACTCTCATTTAAACAAAGATTTTTGTTCTTTTTTTTTTCCCCATTCCCAAGGTGTATTATCCGAATTTGGGATGGATGTGCATCGATGCCACTGATCCAGAGAAGGGGAACTGGCTTCGATATGTGAATTGGGCTTGCTCGGGAGAAGAGCAAAACTTATTTCCCCTGGAAATCAACAGAGCCATTTACTATAAAACTTTAAAGGTAACAGTGTTGGAATTAGCCTGCGGCTAGTTACCCCGCATGCGTCTTCTAAATGTAGTCCTCAGCTGTGACTGACGGTAACTGCTTTGCAGACTTCGGAAGGATGGTAGTTGCAGTGGTTCATCCACACACTCAACGTTCTGTGTTAAATATGTGCTTGCCCCTGCTTTGTGCGTCAGGGAACTAAAGTACGAAGATTCGTGTTGACTAATTACACGCCGCAGCTTTCTAGATGCTGTTGATTAAGGGTGTGGCAGCTGCTCTAGTCCTCCTGAGATGCAGATGTGTTGGGAACTGTCTGACTGGCAGATTGATCCCCTGTAAGGAACTATGAATAGCTATGGGGCTGCTGTGCTAACTGAAAACACGTTCACTGTCTCCAGTGTCAGTGAAGCCATGGAGTAACTTTTCCTTTCCTTTAATTTTGTTCAGAATAGAAACGAAACAAATCCTGCCAGATGTTTATTTGGAGACATTAATTGCTGAGATGAAGAGGAAAGCCATGTTTAGGGCCGGTGGGGAGGCACTGAGCATGTTCAGGGAGCGACCACAAGGAAGCACGGGCTGTTGTTGGGTTTCGTCGGCGGCCAGGCCTGCGTTTCTGTCCTTGTCTTCCCCAGTCGTGTTCTCCAGGAAGACAGATCTGCACAGTGACTGGAAATGCCCTAGTTGGGTCTTGAGGCTATAAAGATAGGTGGTTACTTTTTGGAGTAGGTAGATACCTTTGCTAGAATTGTAGTAAGGCAAATGTATCTTTATTCACTTACTTCCTTTACATATGTCACAGATTGGGGGACAACCCTTGGAAAGAAGGTGGTCTCAGTGGAGGTGAATGAAGACTCTTGATGAGCAAGTGTGGAAGGTGGTGGCTGGCTTTGCAAGGTGCTGAGTATTGTCAGTGTGGTGGCACCGGCCTTTGGAAGTTTAGTTAGCACATGGCTGTTTAATTTTCCTCTGCTGCATTTTTCCCGGACATTGTCACCCAGTTGTACTGTTACCTCATTTATGCCCACGTTTTGCTTCTGGTTCCTGGAGGAATTCTTTTTTTTTTTTTTTTTTTTTTTTT
>PVJO010015213.1:0-45719 GCA_004026905.1 Hystrix cristata | reverse complement strand
GACCATAACTGTAAATAAGGACAAAGAGGTGTAATAGATATTATATAAAAGGAGGATGGTGTGCAGAGGAGAGGAGTACTAGAAAGAAAGAAGGGGAAAAGCAGAAAGGCAACAGGGGAAAGAGAGGGGAAAGGGAAAATATGGAAAATGATGAATGAACCTGCTATAAATAGGGAGGGAGGGAGGAGAGGGGAGGGGCAGGGGAGGGGGGAGAACCAAGATGCACCATGTATAGGTACAGAATAAATGTAATGAATGTGACCAATGTATGTAGAATGTACCAATACATGTTCTTGGTTTAAAATAAAAAAAAAAAAGAACAAGAACAAAGTGACTTCCTTGAAGGCCATGAGACTAATACAAATTCTAGAAGGGCCTATGTCAAACGTGGAGAAATGTCTAATATCTAGATTAAAGAGCAGACACAGTGTATCTTTCCCAGGACCATGACAATCATAGGTAAAGCAAAAAGTCTGTTTGCAATGCTGAAATAAAATGTTGTATGTGACCATGATATCGAATCTGTTGTTATCCATTGCAGAAAATGAAAGTGCGTGGTCAGTTTGCCAGTGTTATGCAGAAACAGCAGGTTTTGGAAGCTCTACATAGCTGATTGTGGAGGAAAATTACTTGCCACAGCAAAACTTCAATATAAGCAAAACATCCCTATTTTAGGAGTGGATGCCTGAAGGCACTTCTAGTCATATGAAGACCAAAGACAGAATAGCAGTCCTGCTCGCAAGCAATACTGCAGGCTACAAATTGGCACCCTTTGTGAGCCAGCACAGTGAAAATGCCAGGGCCTTAATCATATCAATAAACACACACTGCCACATCCTACAGGAGTAGTAAGAAGCCATGGATGATCCAACGCCTCTTCAGGATGCCCTTCAAAATTGTGATACCAGTGAAACAGGGAAGTACTTCTTCAAGGATAATATATCTTTCAAGAGTATGTGATACTCCTGCACATTCTCCTTGTATTAGTGATGGCCATGCGACTATCAAAGTGGCCCTTCTTCCTCCTACCACCTCTTTGATCCAATTAATGGGTCAAGGACTTACAGAATCTTTCGGGGTCTACTGTCTGAGGCATTCATTTCCCAGGTTATTGCTACAATGGAGAAAGACACTCAGGAGAACCCGACACAATTCTAGAAAGATTAGAACAACCACACCTACATGGAGAGCCTTGCTTTGGCTTCGGGCAACGTCACTGTGGTATTTAGAAAGGGGATCTGGAAGAAGATACTTGATAAATCCATCCATGACTTCAAAGCACTTGCCAAGGATGAGGAAACTGCAAAACTCTTGCAAGAATGTAACTGAGATGGCAAATTTTAAAATGTGGAGATGGAAGACAGTGAGAACTTGGCTAACGTGTGCTGTATCTTACATTTCAACCAAAAACAGCTAGAAAAACTAGTAATTATATAAAGAAAAAGATCATGGAAAAGAACCATAACGAAATCCAATATGTTTGCACAACTGAACAATGTATTTTTGCTTCAAGCTAAGTGAAAGTGCTACTGGAAACAAGGCAAAAGAGTTAAAAAAATTACAGCTTATGAAGCAAAAATTTATAATAAGCCAATCTCTATTTATTATTAGAGAAATAAACATATTTTACATAGACCTAAGTGTACGGTACATATAAAGTCTGTATGACCTAGATCTTCACACTCCCTCACTACTTACACACACGCCGGCTTACCCAAGACCACTTCCAGTCTTGCAAGCACCAGCAAGGATAAGTGTCCTACACAGCTACACCATTTGTTTTTATCTTGTATACACTATCATTACTGTCCCTATATACAAGTACCATTGTTCTACAATTGCCTTTAGTATCCAGTACAATAGCACACCATACAGGCATGTGGCCAAGGAACACTGGGCGGTGCCGTATATTCCAGGCGTCCGGCAGTCCGTACCACACAGGTTTGTGTAAAGATACTCTGTGGTGGCTGAAGCACAATGAAATCACCCGACAACACTTCTATCCCAATGTTTTTTCTTAAATCCATCATTGTTTATAAATGTTTTGTGTTACAGTCTAAAAACCCTTTATACACGTAGCTAAATGACAAAAGTAAGAGCATGTAGAAAGGACATTGCTCTTTCAAGTACTGTGCATCTCAACTGATTTGTTAATTTGTACAGTTACACCTAACTGGACGCAGTACTGGTATCACTGCTTCTCTTATTACAGCAGTAAAACAGGTACAGTGCTATCTGTCTTGCTAGTTTCTACTGTTACTCATAAGCAATTTTGCGTACATTCTGTTACAATTTTCCAGCTTGATTAGCTAAGAATCTGCATTAAGACATTCAAGGTAAAGTGGCTAATTGCATAGCGATTTTTAAACTCATTTGCACACAACAGGATTTATTAGCGCCAATGAAGATAAAAAACAGTATGACTTCCCTCATATCCTCACTAATTCCCTCTGCTAATTCAAAATGTCCACGGAGAAACGAAATGAAGTAGAACCACAAAAAAATCAATTGTTTGTAAGGGCAGTATTTGGAGACGAAAAAAATTCCTTGGATCTGTGTACAGGTTATGAGTTGCTGTCATTCTGGAATATTGCCTAAATTTTAGAATGCTGTATCTAATGATATAAAGAGAGACAAAATGCTCTTTATGTTACAGGCTGATTTTCGTTCACTGTGTTCTCTTATGATTTTCTATTAGGTGTCTCTCTCTTACTCCTCGTAACTGAATGACACCAATTGTGGGATATCAAGAAGAATTCAGGTGATAAAAGGCTCAAAATGTATACCACAGAGCAGTAGCATAAAACCTGTTATTTTAGAATAGAAAATAGAAAAGTTTAAACTGAAATTTCTTTTAAAGAACACAAAATCAGGCCAAAATGGAATTCTCAAAAGGTTTGAAAACTTCTCAAAACATGAGTATAAAATAAAGTATTTTAGCACAGCTGAAGCACTATCAAATTACAAAATTTGAAAGATAAGTACTATAAATATTTATGTACCCAGGGGTCAATAAATTCGAAGTACATTCAAAAATATTTTTAAAGGGTTTCCAGTAGCCTTCCATAAAAGGAAGTCTGAAAGCTTTGTTGATCTAGTTAAACGTTTAAAAAAGTGACTGATACTTATTCTTAGCCTGAAAGGAAATTAATAATTGCATAGCTTTTAATTTTTTCTGTCTAATTTTTCTTCGATTTTTATTTTGTATTAATACATATCTGCAGTACACAATGACTACTTTTCCTCCTGAGGCATTGGTACATGTACAAAACACACTTTGTGGTTTTGTCCTCTTCCCCTTCCTTCCCTCAGCCTCCCTCCATCTCTTGGTCTCCTTCTCATTCTCAAAAAAAAAAAAAAAAAAAAAAAAAAATATATATATATATATATATATATATATATATATATATATATATCTGCCTATGTTCTATTATTTTTCTTTTATTTTGCTCTTTATTTATATTTTGAGTTTCTTATAAAAGGGAAAACATGATATTCAAACTTGGTTTTCTGACTTATTTCAGTTAACATTATGGTACCAAGAAGCATCCACTTTTCTACAATAACTCAAGTTATTCTTCTTTATGTCAGAGTAGTACACCACTGTGTATATATACTGTAATATCTAGCTATTATGAATGTTGCTCTAAAAATGGTTATCCATGGATCGCTGTAATTATAATGTCTTTAAATCTTTGGGGACGATACCTAGAAGGGGAATAGCAGGGTTGAACAGAATTTCTAGATTTAGTTTTCAGTCGAATCTCCATACTGATTTCCACAGTGGTTGCACTAGCTTACATTCCCACCAGCAATGTAAAGGGCTTTCTTTTACTCTGCAGCCTCACCAGCATTTGCTATCATTTGCTTTCTTGATGACACCCATTCTTTCTGGAATAAAATACAATTTCAGTGTGGTTTTAATTTCCCTTTTTAATTTGCCAGAGATATTGAACATTTTTTTCTGTATGCATTGTTCATCTGTACTTCTTATTCTGGGACATGTCTAATCATTTCAGTTGCCCATTCTTTGGTTGTGTCTTTTATCTGAAGGTAGGGTCATAACTTTTTGAGGGTTTATACATTCTATGTATTAGCCCTTGTGGGAATAGCTTGCAAAAAAATTTTCCCATTTGTAGCTGGTCTTTTCACTCTGTTTGTTGCTTCCTTCACTGTACACAAACTTTTTAATTTGATATGATCCCATTTGTTGATTCTTGATGTTATTCCTTGTGTTATTTGGGATTCTGTTCAGAAAGTCCTTACCTATGCCTATGTCTTTGAGTTGTGTCTATTTTATCCTCCAGCAGATTATTTCTGTTTAACATTTAGATCTTTGATCCATTCTGATTTTAGTTTAGTAAATGGTGAGATATATGGGTTTAGACTCAGTCTTCTGCCAAAAACAGATTGGTGTTTGCCTGGCGAATAGCAAGAGTGAGGAAGTGGGAGAAGAAGGAAGACAATGGGTAACAGGGAATCATTTAAGGCTGTGCATGTATTCGTTACATAGTTTGTGTGGACTGCCATGTTTATACATGTATGTCACAAATATATGTAATTGAATACTTTTGATATGTGCATTTTATGGCATGCCATTTATATTTCCAAACTGCTAAAATATTACCTCCTAATGCCACAAAAAATATGGCTAAAGTGAATTAAGATTTTTAAATCATTATTATATCATAGTGTTCTCTATTGATGCCTCAAAATTTACTCTTCTTTTCATTCTGTCTGTAATATTTCTATCTGGAACAAAAATCTTTCTCAAGGGAAAGGTTTTATGTACTGTATACAATGAAATAGCTATCAAACTAGTGTATATTTATTATTTATTTTTATCAAAAACACAGAACTAAGCATTTGATAAGTACATCAAGCATTTGATAGAACTAAGCATTTGATAGAATGTAGCCAATTCTTTTGAAAACTAAAGAGATAGGTTCAGCTATGATTTGCATTCCTGGAGTTACATCAACTTAGGTACCAAGCACTCGGCTGCCTGTCGTGTCACCATCAGCAACAAAAGAGTGAGGGCTCGAACCTTTATCTATCTGACTCCAAAATGATCAGTACCCCTATCCCACTCTGTACGAGACTGGAGGAAGAACGATTGCTCCAGGATCTTCTCATCATCTTTACTAGGATGTTGTTTTGAAATCACCAATGGTGCTTTCACACACATTCATACACGCAAAATCAATAAACTTGACTCCCACCAACTTCTCAAAAATTCATCGACTCAATAATAATTTTTCCCCAGTGAGTATTTAAGTGCTCTTCAGAGTTTATTGGAGCCATGTGTTTCATTTAAAATTATATGAGGCAGTATTATACAGTGGTTATGTGTTTAGGAGCCAGTTTTCCAACTGTAAGTTGAAATAGATGAAAAGGGTTTGAGATTTCTCTCTTCTCTAGAAGCCGTCTGTCCCCAATTGCACATGTACTTCCTCCCTAGCTATGAATATACCTGTTTCACAAACTACACCATCATCATACTGCAATATTGAGGAAATAAATTTTATCCTCACTCATCAGTCTCTCAAAGATGTAAAACTTTTATTTTTCAATATTAATCTATCCTTTTAAACTATATGCTTTAACTCTACTCTCACGCCTTCTTCTGGATATAATTCTGCAGGATTTCTTGGGGGTAAAATATACAAGTACTTCTACATCAACCAAATAATGCTTTGAGAAATTTCTCTAACCTGAAAGAAATGCAGTATTTGGATTCGCACATTCAGGGGTCCAGTCTAGGTCTGTACTAGCTCTGAAAGCTTGAGCACATATTTGAGTCTCTCTTAACCTTTATTCATTAAATGAAAGTATTAGCAACTATATTTCAGGGTGCTAGTAATTAAATGCTGGTGGGTGAAACTCAATTAAAATTTATAATTACCTTTTTATGAGGCAAGTGAAACAAATTCTATTTCAGTGATTACTTTTTAAGGTATGTGATTCTTTTACAATAGAAAAGCAGACTATTCTGGGTCAGCTGTGTATTTCAAAAGATTTAGGATATGCAAATGTAGACGTCTCTGATTTTTGGAACCGGATGTAAACTTAGTTGAACTGTTCTGCCAGAAGAGGGCTGGAGTAAAGAGAAGAAGCTAGAGCTCTAAACATATGGATGGGACGATTAGGGGCATGTGAGGAAGGAAAAAGAAGATAACAGGTTTTTATCTGGCTGTTTCTCAAAAATAGGCTGTTTCCCAAAAATGGTAAACTTCATCTGTGTTGTCGTTGTTGTTTGCTCTCTGTTGTAAAATTTAGTAAGTACACGTATTTCTCCATGATCATGTATCAAATGTAAGTACTATTCTGATGTCTATTGCAGCCCTCTTTTGAAGAATAATTATGTTGGTGGTATGGGGAGTTGGCTACGGGACTTACACAGGGAAAGAGGACGTTGTCTCTGTTGGGCTTGAATTTAAGATATAGGATGAAAAACAAAGAAATTACAACAAAGCATCAAAAGAAGGTTGAGAACCGGGAACAACAGAGACAATGAAAATAAAAGTTTATTTGCAAATGTTCTAACATCTTGAGAGAAGATGTGCAAACCTAAAAGGTCATGATGGCCCCACCCAATATTTCTGATAACACAGTGATATTTGTGAGAATACATATGTTTGTCCACATGCTTACATGTTATGTACCATTATAGTATATGTATAATATGTGTGCCTTTTTGCCTTAGAACTTTTTGTTAAATCTACACCTATGTGCCTCTCTGATTTGATGGTTTCTTTTCCACTGAATACTTAAGACAGAAAAGAAAATCTAGGTCATTGCAAATGAGGCTTTTTACCTAATTCTGAGTTAAAAAAAAAAAATACATATACCCTATAAGGATATTAAAGCAAAGGATTTCCTCGGCCTCTTATCAATGTCTACTATTATCTTTCTTCAGCCTTTTTAAAAGTCCCAGCCAGGATATGGTTGTCAAAGCCTCACAGATGATTGTTATCCTAATTTTTTTTTTTTAAGAGTAGGAAATTTATTGAGAGAGAGAAAGAGAGCTCCTGAGAGACAGGAGGGGTCCCGAGTGGGTTGCCAATGAGTTCACTTTTCAGGGGAAGTTTTATAGAGTAAAATCATGAGGCAGGTACAATGTGTCAAAATGATGATTAACCAATAATATTACAAGTGTAGTCGCTTAGGTAATACAGATCCAGTGGGGAAGAAGGTCACATAGCAAATGGTCATGGAAAGAATGAAGACATTCCAGGATGGGGTGGATCTGGAGGTTTTGGTTGCCCACCTGGGTGACCTAGACTTTATCAGATCAGATGAGTGTGATCCTCAGTTCATTGTTTATCCCTCGGCCTTATCTTGAGTCCTGACCTTCAATGGATGCGCCTCCAGCCATAGTTGTCCTGTGTATTGACTCCATTGAGGGCCCAGCCCTGTCTGACTGCCGATAATATTTCTACCTTACTTAGCTGTCTATAATATTCCCACCTCTGAAGACATATCCCCAGCTGCAGTTAGGGGAGAATGGGCGAAGTTTCCATCTAGCTGCTTCAAGCCGAGAAGGGTCGGTGTCAGGGAGACCTCAGTCAGTGACCTTTTCTAGTTCATGACAAATCAACCTTTTATAGTCATTGCAGCGTGGCTCCTTCACAGGTAACTCAGGTTTGCCAAAAGGAAGCAGTCAGTTTCCACTTTCAGCCCAGAAGAGATTTTGCATGTTGGTCTTTAAAACAATGCTTTTATTTCCTGGAGTTTCTGCTGGGCTCCAGTTTTTTTATTTGTTCTAAGATGATTTATGTATTTTCAGTGTTCAAGTGTCTACAGGGTAAGATAAATAGAGGTATTCTTATAGTAAAATTTGAAAAATAGTTTAAGGCTTGAAAAAGCAAAGCTTATTAGGTACTCAAAATTAAAATAAATGCTTTTCTGCTGTGCTATTTTTATAAGGGACAAAATAAGACATGTGAAGATAGAGTTTCTGATAAATATTCTATTTTTGCTCTCTATCTGAAGAGTATCAATGTTAAAGATAAATACTAAATCATTTAACATAAGGCAGTTGTATATTTTAGAAGAAAATAATCCTGAAAGTTATAAGCTTCAAGCTGGGGTATACGAATCCCGGCTATTTACACATCTAAGTATTAAAAGTAAAGGACATCCAACATACAGCATACACCCTTCATGCAGAAGGGTCAGATTTCCATAATTAATTGATATATTAATGCCTTTAGGATGGTTATGATTATTATGTCGAAATTAACCTCTTTACATTTATGTACTTCTGTGCTTTGGGCAATTTTAAGGGGATTTGATACTTAACGTCTGGGGGTATTGATAGCGCCTGAAGGGTGGAGAAAGCATGTCCCACACGCCCCGCAGTACTATAAAACTAGGTGGCACCTATTTTTCTTAAGACTCATTTCTGAACACTTAAAATATTAATGATATTTTTAAGCTTATCAGTTCTGCAACTAAAATATTAATCTCCTATCAAGTTTAAAGGACTCCCCCAAAGATTCTGCTGTTGATTATGCTCATGAAAATGATTTATGTAATGTTATCTATAGTTTACTTAAGTGTATGAGTTAGAGCAGGCATAAAATTCTAAAGTTAGATGAATTTGAGGATAAAATATTCTTGTTAGGAACAGGATAAAGATAATTGCTACACTCTCTTGGCTAAACTATTAATAGCTAAAGTCTTTTATGGAATGAGTGTCAAGTAGCACTGAGTAGCAGAGAAGTGTTCTGGAAAGGACTGAGGTCAAATAGGAGATGCTGATGCACCTTATTACTCTCAGTAATAGATACAGCTTCTAATGTTGGTTCATAACCTGTATGAAGGTGATTAAAATAAGCATTCAGGCAATCGGCACAAGTTTTGATGAGGTATGCAGGGGCAATGAGTAGAAGGGGAAAAGGACAGGGTCATGGCTGGGCCCTGGTGATCATGGACAGGTAAGAGGTGAGGAGAAAAACATCCATCACAAGTGGCTGAATAGAAGCCTGTAACATGGGAGAAAAAATGGAAGAGAATGTTTAAGGAAGCCAAAGGAGAGATTTTAGAGAAGACAATACAGGAGCCACGATGGAGAGGAGAGTTGTTATGGACTGCTTAGGGCAGAAGCAAGAACACAGTGAGGTGAAATGAAATGAGAGTGGTGGAGTGACCGCAGGGCTGATAAAGCATCCCAAAGCTTGTCTTGCGAAAATGGAGACTCACCAAATAGAGGGGGATGCAGATTGGGAAAAAAAGTTATTTTTTCTTGTTTAACATTGAGCAGCACTTGTTGAGATACAAATCCAATGAGGAGACTAAGGCTGATACAGGAATGAGAAGGTGTGATAGGAGGAGAAAGATACTTGAGCTGAGGGAAGGATGGGACCCGTGTGCAGGGATTTACTATGTACGGGAGAGGGCACAGCACTTCTTCTGATGAAGACGGGGTGAGAAAGAGAATAAACAAATTGCTGCTTGTTTATAAAGATCATGGAAGATGACAAGGAGCCTGTTGGCGTCATTATCCTAATAAGGCAGGAAATAAAATTGGCCTGAGGATGAGAGAGCAAAGCAAAGGATTGAGAGATATAGTCCAGAAAATCTAAAGACATTGTACGACAGTATTGAATACATACCATTGTTTATAGCAGCACAATTCACAATAGCTGTGCTCTGGAAACAGCCTAGATGTCCATCAACAGATGAACGGATAAAGAAAACGTGGCCCATACACACAACATAATATTATCCAGCCACAAAGCAGAATTAAGTCATGTCATTAGTGAGAAAATAGATGGAACTTGAGATCATAATATTAAGTAAATGAGACAAAGAAAGTTTAATAGTGCCTGATTTCTCTCATAGAAGAAACTAAAATATAAAATAATCAATGAAAAAAATAAAGGAGACATGGTAGGAAACAAGAAGGCACACTTTTGGGGATGCAAGAGGAGATCAGGGTAGGGGAGAGATAGAGAGGTGAGAAAATGGATTGAAAATAATGAAGATATGTTATACCCATGTGCCAGTTTCCTAAAATGAATGTAACTATCGTATATTGCAAATGTACTCTACTCAAAAAGAGTAGAGTACGTTTTGGCATATTTAAAAATGAAGGGAAAATTCAGAGTTTAAACTTGCGTCAGATAATAAGGGAGGTACAAAAAAAAAGATTATAAGGGTGGAATCTGGGGGTTTATGGGAGGGTCTACGGGCAGTCCTGGGAGGCATGCAGGATCACAGAGTTGAGATTTACACTGGTTTTATGCGCAGCAGGGGGCACCTTCCCGCCGCACGCTCAGTTACTCAGGTGAAGGAGAGATTAAGGCAGGAGGCTGTGTCGATACAAAGAAGTCACAAGAGACCAAAAATAAGGTCGGAGTGTTTAGACTACTTGGAAGAAAAGGATTTTACATTTCATAGTTGGTTAACAGTGCAATTTATCACCCAAACTGGGACATATTGAGAGTGAAAGAAGGCACAAATCAAACAGACTATTAGAGAAATAGGAATCCCCTGGCCTGTCACCAGGCAATCCCTGACGAGTGCCCATTATGTCCACCATGATTAAAACAAATTTTTAAAAGACTATAGGTAGGGGAAAACGTCTCATAAATGATCTAAGTCTAATTAAGATTCAGAAAAAGCTATACTATGAGTGAAAGAGTGAAAATCCTGGGAAGTATGAACACTGTGGCTAAAAGCATGGGCTGTGCAGGAGTTTAGGTTCCAGAAGTTTAATAGATACTTTGGCTAATGATACTTTGCTGGAGCACAGAAGGTGAGAAATTCACTGTGGTTCAAAAAGTCACAGTGGCCCAGGGTATACACTTTTACGTTGTCCAGGAATATAGTGGAATTAATGCTGGGGAGAAAGTCTGGAAGCCTGATGCCAGAGTCCTGAAAAGATGTGAAGTGAGCTTGAGGGAGGTCAGGGTGCCATGATGGTCAGTGAAGATAATTCTGTAAGAGGGCACAAGAGGTTTGGTAAAGGCTGTTAAAGACAGCGAATACATCTGGCCGCCATTGCTTCCTCTCATTAAGTCATTAAGTATTTGAATCATCCTTGATCCCTGCTCCTTTCAAAACTTTGATTACACTTTCACTTTCAGTATCTACAGGGAGACAATTCACTGTTTCTGCTAATGATATCGTCAGTTTCTACACATTGGTTGAAATCTTAAATTACTAACTCAGGCATCTTGTTCATGTTTTGATTTTGATTAACAACAGTCCATCCATAAAGGACAATCTGTTTCTGCTCTGCCAGCACAAATAAGACATAGTGCTACAAGCGGCTGGTGGAAGTGAAAGCTTCCTCAGAGCCTTCATCAGGCGTTGCATTTTTCCATATTAACTTTAAATATCAATAAAAGTCAAAAATAGATGGTAAAATGTTTACATAGTTTCTTTATTTACATTGTAAGTATCTATTTTCATTCACTGTGTCTGAATTTTATTGGCAAAAATTCAACTGTATATATTTCTTTTATATTTTATACGTTTGAACAAAAGCCTTTTATATACCTAATAAGACTTTAACAAGATAAAAATTAGTCTCGAAAAGACTACTTCCATCTTTCCATGTATGACACTTTTTTAAAAATTATGGTTGAATCATAATTTATGGCAGGCATAGTTTTTTTCAAAACCTTGGAGAATTTCTCCTCACCAACATGTCACAACTCAATGACCTGTAAATAAAGTGAGTAATTATAATTCACGAACATATCTAAGATTACAAATTAGGATGATTATATAAGACTTTTGAAATTATAGCAAGTTAGAACAGACCAAAAGTGAAATATAACATTGTGCTAGGCATTATGCTGCCTATAGTAAATTCATAAGATGGACTATTCACCAATAAAGCAATGTCTGTCTAGCAACAGGACACGTGAGTTAAGAATAATAAACCCTTGCAGTCCTGAGAATGAAATTTTATGGGTGGTGCTGGGCATCTTATGCCAGGGCTTGTGTGTGATAAACATACACTCTACACGGAGCTGTACTCCCAGTCCTTGAAATATGAACCGAATACAAGGAGGATGTGATTTTGAAAATATAAAGAAGTTGTTAATTTTCCTGAAAATATCATTTTTAAAAGTTTAAATGATTAATTTTCTCTTTTTGGTTTTTGAAATGTACACCCGTCATTTGCAAACAAGAGCTATAGAAGAGTTGTGTATATTTCTTTTGTTCTATTTTTCTATGCAATTTCCTTTCACAGTTGATTTTAGGTTTTATCTAGAACATTGTAAGGCTTTTTTCACTTAATATATTATAATTTTCTAATTACTTTTTCACAGGTCCTTTAAAATGGTTAATCACTAAGTAATATTCTATCATCGCCTTTCAACTCACGTATCTACCTCAAAATTTGAACTTTTTATTTCATTTTCAATATACCAACATTAAAAACATTGTTCTGAGAGTCTTTGGTATGCATCTGCCTGTGTATTTATATATAAAAGGATTTAGGAGATTGGAAGACATAAATATTTTAAAGTTCTTGATACACAGGATTGTATTGACTTCTCAAAGAATGTACACTGTCAAAGAAATGACATTTTTTGTTCTGCAAACAATGGAAAAGATAGTAGGCATCTCTCTCCGTCACATTCCTTGCCACTGAGACACAATATCCGACACCCACAATTTACAAAAAGAGAGATTTATTTTGGCTTGGGTTCAGGACTGCCAATCCTTGCATGGTTGGCCGGTCCAAGGCAGGATGCCACAGCACGGGGGAATGGGGAAAGAATAGCTCCTCCACCTTGGCAGCTGGGAAGCAGGGTGAGCAGGGAGGGGACGGGGAGGGAGATCAACGGACTCACCTCTCCCAGCGAGGCCCCACCTTAGCTAAGCACCCCGGTCATCCAAGCACCTGCCGGAAGCCCTGTCAACAGGCACATGCAGCTCACTGGGGGACATCTCCATGTAAACTATGACAGCATGTATAGTGTAATAAAAAGGTACATTACTTTGTGAGAAGAAGAAATAGTTTTTCTGACCTATAATATATATTTTGTAATATACATTTTATATGGAGGTTTATTAAAGTAATATATGTTAAAACATGGACAATATTCTTGAAAGTGGCTTTAGAGGAATTTAAGAATTAGTTTATGGGGCAGTTTTGATAGCACATTGTTGCTGTGAGTGTAGAATCTGACTTTTCAGAATGCCAAAAATTAAGTCCCAATTCACCATCAATAGATTGTTTTTGGATTAAATTACTAAATTCCTTTGAGTTTTAGTTTCCAAATTGGTATAGTAGAATTAAAATATAATTTCTTCTGAGGTTGCGAAAGAAAATAAAAAGAAATAATTTGTATACGCACGCAGCAATCAATGCGAGTGAAGGGGTAACTCGAAATTAGCCACCATCGTTACTTATGTGGCCTTTCAAAAGCATGTATGTCAAGTAAAATTATTTCTCTGTGCTTCGAATTCTTTTGTGTAGCAAAGGTTTAGATGAGCACATTTCTAAATGCCCCGCGGGAGGCACCTTGTGAAATGCCCAGTGTTCCCTGTTAGAAATCTTCGCGTCACTGGACCTAATGACTTCTTACAGCAGGTAGAATATGACAGGAGTGAAGCGCCTCTGAGACCAGGTTAGAGACTCGGGCACCTCTGTCCTTCGCGTGCCCTCACACCCAGCTAGTCATGGGCTCACTCCAGGGAAGCCAGCTGTCACCCTGGGACTGTGCCGGGGGCTCCCCACAGGAGCTCAGGGACACCCCGAGGGACTCGGGTTCCTCCCCCAGCAGCCCCGGAGGGGCTCAGGGCGGCCCACAGCCCTGTGGGGGCGCCGGAAGCTGATCCAGGGAGACAGCCGACGCCGCTGACCCCTATGCCGGCCTCCCGAGGCCCAGATCGGCCCATCCCGGTCACTGAGCTGCCCAGAAAGGAGGTAATGGGATTTTCGTTTTCAGCCATTATATTTGTGGTGATTTGTTACATAGCAAAAAATAACTGATAAGCCCTTTACTGCTCTAGAATTTTATGAATTCCAATTATTATATTCACCCTTTCAACTTTTACCGTCTCTAAATTATATGTATTTGTGTGCCCAGAAAAGAAGACTGAAGACAAACAAACAAGAAAAAAGACCAGTAATTTTCCCGAGCTTGTCACACAATTTAGATGCACATTTTAAAAACTTGTTGGGAGTTGGGAGTTGGTTTCTTCACATGTTAGCTTAAAGAAGACAAGGCATTTAATTATAAAGAGTACTCTTCCAAGTTCTTTATTTTTTTTTAATTTGTTTGCTAATTTTTGTTAATGTATTATCCCAGTACCCATATTTAAATTCTGCTGAGACAAATCAATTGTTTTTAATTATTCTGAAAGGGTGTTACAAAATTCTAAAGAACTGCTTCAAAAATTAATTTACACTGACATTAATTATAGAAAATATAAATGAAAACTCAAAGCAGAGAAAATTTATTTAGTGACTGTATATAGTTATTAAATATCAAAGTATATTTTCTTTATTTCATTTAAGAAAGTCTTATCATGTCAACATTAATTTTAACAACTAGATTATCTCTACATTATAAATTATGCTAAAAGGCAATAGAAATGTAACATTTGAGTGACTGAAAAACATACACATAAATGCTTAATGGATTTATAAATTTTTTGTTAAGTTCATAAATATAGCTTTTAAACAATAGAAAATGGTCAATTCTACAATTTGGCCCAGGAAAAGATTCTTCCAAATATCACAGTTTTGGATGGATTTCAAAATCATAGTAAGTGGAACATATTAATAAGCAATTTGGCAAGAATGACAAAGAGTTCTGTGCTTTACTATGCCTAATGCTGCCCCTTTTGGCTCTTCTAACTCAAGAACGAAGTTTCAATGGGAATTGTTTAATAATTTAGTGAACGATAGAGATGTTTTGGAAAGAACATTTAGAGCCCCAGCATTTCGTGGCTGGTAAGGAACAAGAGAATGAGAACAGCTTGTGGAGTGAAGACTGTAAATAAGAAATGAGAAAAACTTCTGGACTATCTTTCAAAACTAAATATACTCAAATTCACATGGCATCAAAATTGAGTTGATTTATTTTTCAATGACAAAATGAAAGAGTCAAAAATAAAGGGGCTCAGATTTCTGCCGTACCAAATAACTGGTGTAGATGAGGATACGATACAAGTTATTTCTTTCAAACTGCTATGTGACTACTCTTATGGTTAATTTTAAGACAGGTAAACTGCTAAACACCTTAGGCACAACTGTTTGTTCCAATCGTTAAATCCACCAAGTATAAACATCGGAAGCAGTAGAGAATTTGCCTATGCAGGAAGCCAAATTAGATCTTTTCAAGCCAAATAAATTTACATTGTGCCCAGAATTATGCAAATGTATTTGCTACATGGATCTAATTAATTACATACAGATATTCTCCAAATTAAGACTAAGTTACCTTATGCCTATCCTACGTCTCTGCTATGGATCATACCAATTGTTTTAGAGTATGAGAAGACCCTTTGGGTCGGAGGGATTTCTCTTTATTATCTATACTGAATTATAATGTAATCACATCACAGGGTCTTTCCTGGAAGCTGAACTACATTTGTTACATTGCTTATATGAAACGGTGTATTTGAGATTCCTAATAACTGACAATGAATAAATGAATGAATAGGTCCTGGAACAAAATCTGTTTGTTAGTGGGGAACCATATGTCACTGTCAGATCTTTTGCTTGGAGCTTCGTAAACACCACCCTCAATAGCCAATCGCACGATAGTGCAGAGGGGACCTCAGGGAATGATGTGCCGCCTCTCCATGGGGCTAAAGAACCTGAATGCCGGGCAGAGTCTGGCTCAGAAAGGCCCTAAATCTATAGCTAAAGCTAAGGTTGGCTTTTAATATTATGAAAGAATCCTGAATTGCGAGGTATTATTCTCTTTGCAGATTAAATAGCAGTATTTCATTTTCTTGAATATGGGTGAGCAAAAAACTCTACAGTACAATTTCTTTTTTTCGCATTTTGAGCAAGTTAAGTAGAAATGTTGGGTAAATCAGTGTCAGCCATGTTCTCTGGGAGGAAAAAAAATGCATGTTTTTCAAATAAGCATGGGTGTTACGTGCCTGCCATCCATAGGAGTCATCTGAGTCTGTTAAAGAATGATATCTTCATATTAATATATATTGTAGTATATACATGTTATTAATATATCTTAGTAACATATATAATATATCTTAGTAACATATATATGATCTTGGATGCAGCTAAATCAGAAAATATTATCTTATATATTTACAAATATATAATTACATGAAGGATATAGTTTAAATATGTCAAATTGTGTATTTCTAGGGTTACCAAGTTTTTGTTGTTGTTTTGTTTTATTTTGTTTTGTTTTGTTTCTGCTTAAATTGCCTAGTAAAGAGATAGACTTCTTATTAAGCCATAGGTCTCTTCTTCTACATGTTTTTAAATACCTGTGTTAGCCTCTTTTATCTACATAAATTTATTACTTTTAAAACAAGCTACTAAGAAGGAGCCATTTATGTCACTTAGCCTCATAGATTCTGTCCTTGAGAAAAGTACCCAAAGCATCAACTGGCCATGAGGTACAGTGCCCTTTCCGCTAGGCCAATTCTTGTAAGCCAGGATCTCCTGCAGAGACCAGCACACTAGTCTGGACTCACTTAGCCATATCACCATGAGGCAACAAATCAAACTCATGGTTTCTCTCCCTGGTCATCATTCACTTTCTTATCCTAAATCAGTATTAAGACTACCACATAGAAGGACACGGAAGAGGATGCCCTATCTCACCAAACTAGATCTACGTCAAGAGTCAGAAGCTGGAAGGGTTCCTCTTACAACAAGCGTGGACACTGGACGCAACTAAATCAAAGAATCATACTGTTGTATCATTAACAAGTGACACACTAGTATCCCGCTTTGACAAAGTGGAGGAGAGAAACTGCAGAACTGTCAGTATTGTTCTTTGCCTGGGCATTTCTTAAGGATGACTTTGGGCTCTACTGTATAATCTTGTAATTTTTTTTTTCTTCACAAACATTCACGGTAAAATAGGGTTAGAAATAGATTCTTCTGTTCTTCAAAATTCCAGTCATGTTTAAACAGATACTAACAACCCACCTAGCTTGTGATATTGCTCAAGACTAAATTTAAGGGTACAATTCAGAATGTCACTTTTCATCTATTGTACAGATATTAGTATCCACGGTTGAAAAGGAATGTTGTTATCCTTTCGTATACATTCCCAATTTTTCTTAAGTAGCTAACGCATTTTAATCATACAAATATACACAAATATATGTATTTTATTGAGATAGAAATCAAAGTTTTATTTGAAGCTATTTTCTATCTCACCTTTTAAATATTTAACTAATATTTTAAAAATGCAAAAAAAAAAGATAATTCATTACTTCTCCAAGTCACTGTGTAGTGAAAACCCTAATGCCGTCTAAACACCACTTTCGACCCACCAATTCTGTCCTCCAGGGCCAAACACTGAGATATACGTACCACTGAGAAGCATGTGACCTTTTGGAGAAGGGAAGGAGTCCTGGTAGTGACACCTATGTGCTCCCCAGAGAAGAGGAACATCAAAGAAAAGAATCACTTAGCAGGCAAGGAAAGCAAGCAAAAGCCTTCTAGTAGTTGGTGTGGTAGGAAAAGGTTTACGGCCTGCCAAGGATTTGATATTCTGACAAGGCCCAAACTCAGGGTGCTACATGGAAGAAGCACATGGAGCCGCACAGGCTGGGTGGGCCAGCACAGGGGAGTGTCGTCTAAACGCTGAGGCTGAGGCAGGCTGCTTGCTTGGCTGACCCCTCTTGCACTGGTCCCCACTCAGAGGCCAGAGTCTGCTCGGGGCCAGCCCTGGGAGCAAACTGTGGGGGTCAGAGTCGATTCCCGCAGAGCAGAGGTGGTGACTTCTCATGCGTTGTAGCCCTCCCAAGGGGAAACATGCTGCTAAGCGGAAGGGATTGTTACCAGCTTAAAGTAATAAAACTGTGAGGGAAAGTGGGAGATAGAACACCAGAAATAGTATCCATTTTGCAGGATGTATCTGTTTCCAAAGGAGAAATATGCAAAGAGTAACATTACTCTGTTAATATTCAGACATTCTACATGAAGGAAAACCCAAGAAAGGGAGTATCAAAGATGAGGGACACTCCTGATTTACAGCTGCCCCTTGTTAGTCCAACCCCCAAATCCTTTTTTTTTTTTAAAGCAGTTGGATTCCTTCACATCATATCTCAGAAAACATACTGTAGTCTGCCCGGGGTCTTCACATGGACTCAATCTCATTTATTTGCTGAAAGAACGCGTTTTATAATGGCTACCTCTGCCCCTGTCCCTTCAGTCCTTGGTCAGAGTCTTCCCTGAGTAGGGACATTTTCTACTTACGGTTCTACCCCTTCCTCTTTTGCCATCACCAGACCAAGTTTAGGTCGCAGGCCCGTGCTCAATGAAGGCTCCCGACAAGGTGTCTTGGGTTCCACTATTCTCCCTGGCATCTCACTAGGAAAGGACAATCTGCCTCCGCCTCAAGCCTCTAGGTGTCGCAGGTCCTTGAGCTCTCATCTTCCTGCAGACATACCTTGCATCATCGGATTTTATACCAAGGGTTGACAAACTTCAGCACATGTGCCAAGTCCACCTTGCAACTTGGTGTTATACAGCCCATGAGCTAGGGACAGTTTGTACCTCTTTAAATGGTTGTATAAGTACCCAATTATGTCTTCATTTTGGTTTGTTGGCCCACGAAACCTAAAATAGTTAATAGAGCCTTAAGAAATAGTTGCTGACCTTACTCTAGATCTTATTTCCAGTAACTACTGGTACTGCATAATCTCAGTTTCAAGTAAATTGTGCTGAAATCCCCACTTTCAGTATTCCCAGTTTGCAGTTTCTAGAATATGGATTCCCCAAATCCTTGCATGTCACCATGCATCGATGCTGCCACCATCTACGTGCTTTACTTATCTGCTACAAGTCACTTGCTTAATAAATATTTGCTGGGTGTGTTGATTTTGTGGGTATAGTCCCACGCAAAGTTTTAGTGCCCCTCGGGAATCCTGTTGTTAGGAATCTCCCTGGCTGTGCCATTCACTGAGGTGATCTTTTCATTCGTTGCTCCTTCCCTCATCCCATGGAAACACGCCTTCTTCCGTGTGTTCTTCCCAGGTACAAGTAGTCTATGCTTAGAGTACAGAAAAAGGAAAATAGAACTCCGCTATGAAAAGCAGCTATCAATTTTTGAATAACAATCATATACCAAGCATTTTAAAATATAAGTTTATTTGATCTCAGTAACTCCATAAGTATTATTCATATTTTAGAGATGAATAAACTAATATTCTGAGAGGTTAATTGCTCAAATCACAAAGCATGTTAAGTGTCAAGAATTCCAGTCGAGGCCTTTAGATCTACAAATCTCATGTTGTTTCCACTATACTCTGTACTGTAAATGTCGAAGAATGACTCATGGGGTGGGAATATTGGTTAATAATGGGAATAGTGTTAGAGAAGCCACATTAAGCTTGGAGAGTGGATTTACCTATCATTGCATAAGAGCTTTAAAAGAGTCTTGCTCTAACCCTTGAATCCGAGCACCTAGGAAATCCAGGTACTGGTGAATAATTTGGACTCATCATTCTGGCTTTTCTGTGCCACACTTGACTGTTATTGTAAACACAATGAATGCACACAGAACTTCATTTCTCCTGAGGATTGCTATATACTCAGAACCTCTACTGTGTTCCATAAGCATGATTTTCTAGCATAATTTTCTTGATGGGAAAATTTTTCTGCTGAACCACCGACGATCTATTTTGTACTCCCTTCCAAACATGGAAGGTGTTAATAAGCTTAAGGGGAAAAGAACTGGCTTTCCCTCTTCAAATTGGAGCAGGAGATGACAAATATGTAAGATGCTCAAGAAACAAACCTTTCTCAGGTTTTCTCAGAACTTTTTTTTGTATTAATATTCGTTGAGTTCTTACTGTTCCAGACACTATAATTCACATGGATTAACTCATTTAATGTTCACAATAGCTCCATTAGGTAAATATTATTGTCCCCATTGTACAAATGAAGTAACTGATTAAAGGTCAGAGAGACTTAATAAATTGCTCAAGCTCACACAGCTAATATAACTCAGATCAGCATTTAATATTCAGCCAATCTGACTCTAAAATTTGTTTAATCATAAAATTATCTTTTGCCTTAGAAATATTAATGGATACTAGGCTTCTTCAAAAAGGTTTACATCACTTTTTGATGGCAGGGTTGAACATATTGCTTTAACTAACAGTGGCCTCTGTAATGTTTGATTTGTTTTTCTTCCTAAAGCAATTAGGGTTGACAGTCCCTTGACTGGCTTTGAGGTCTGCCCTGGGATGGGGGCTGTGTGTTGGTAAAGCATGTTTCTAGGTGTTTCTGGGTGGGTCACAGAGGCATGACTTTGGACACTGTATCTGTTCCCTTGCCCCTTTCTGCTTGGCACTTTTCCTGCTCTGTTTCTCAGCCAGCATGGAGCACGCAGCTTTTCTCTGCCACACTCTTCTGCCATGATGTTCCTTCCTTTGAGCCAGCTGACCATGAACTGAGTACCCTGAAACTGTGAGGCAAACTAAACCTCTCTCTTTTTATTTATGGGTTACGGATGTTGTATGCCATCAGTGGGAAAGCTGACTAATAATCCCAGCCTCCCAACATAAATGTGCAGGAGTCACCAAATGCCTGGAGACATTTTTCAAATTCAGTGGAATAAATGTGACAACCCAAAGATCTCTCCCAACTGTCATTGTAATTTCTCTATGTGTCCTTATTGGTTTAACTTATGACTTTCAATAAAAAGGATGCCTTTGTGTACTAACAATTTTCCTTATTATACATATCGACTATACCTAGAACAATGTATGAGCTATGATACACTCACTAAATATTTCTTTAATATGAAAAAGTATTTACAAGGAGATTTTCATAAGGAAAGAGTTTAATAGCGTTGATTTTGTAACACTAGAGTAGAAGACATGAATCCTAATTCCAACCCAATAGGTAGAGTGAAATACAAATACTTTTATTTATGATGTTTGTAAAATTGCATATTTCAAACCTTATAGTTTTAATAAAAATAATTATACTTAAACGGATTTTATGTCTCACATTTTATTTGTATGCAGTACATCTTTGTGTTGACAATATTTAATCCATCCTTCTTTGCGTTGAAGGTATTTTTGCTGATGATATTGAGTAATATCTCCAACCACATATTAGGGGGACGGAAGCAGGATTGAGAGAAGGTTATCTCCCTCATCAAAAAAGGCTTATTTCATAAATATGCCTTTCGGCATTCTGGGCTTTTACATATTGTCACGAACAAAAAAATACGAGTTTTGAAAGTTAGAAGTGTTTCAAAAATATTGCATCCCTCACTGCCTGAAATTTGAATTCTGTGCCTCCGGAAGAAAGACCATTTTCAAGGGCAATCATTTGCTAAAAATCATTTAGCAATCAATTGCTAAAATCACTTGCTAGCAAGATGATTGTCAGCTTCCTCCCTTTAGGTTCCTCAAGGTTCCTCAACTTCCCTGGCTGGGGAGTGTCTGCACATCTCAGTCCTCAGCTAGTAACGGGAAAAGAAAATCCCACAACAGAGGTATTTCTCAAGGCCAGAATGCACACATTCATATGTGTGTGTATACACACACACACACACACACACACACAGTCCCCTTGAGTACTGGTTTTATTTTGTGAGAACACGCCCAAGTGTAATGTTGGTAGTTTTCCCACGTGCTCTATCCAAACATACTCGAAGAACTGTTTCAACTGCTGCCACGAAGAGATCTTGCTTCTTGAACTGCTCTCTTTGCTGCCGGCGACAAGCGTGCTTTTTCTTCCAGGATGTCACACCTGTGCCTGTCCTTGAAAGTTCTTATGCAAGAGACAGTCCGATCCCTTGTGCGTCTGTGAGCAGTGTGTTTGTGTACCTTTGCATTGTGTGTGTGTTTTTCCTTGACCTGCTTCAACAACCACTTAAAACACCCAGCCGGTTTTCTCTCTCCAGCTTCCCTAAGAGGCAACCCTGGCCTGCAGATGCTTTACTTCTGCAAAGCTTTATGACACTCAAAGTTCATAGCTTAAGAAATAGTTGCATTTCTAGGAGGACTTAATAGGCCTTATAGAATTTTCCTGCAATATTTTTATTTTGCTGTGCGCATGCATATTTATAAAGGAAAATGTTTTATCATCTTAGGTATTTGTGTCTTCATATGGAGGAACATATTTTTTAACTAAGCAAAGAAAGCGAACTTAAAATCTCAACATGCTGTATCTAAGTAATAGCAGATATTTCACGAAATGGCCTGTACTAATGGTTTTCCTGTCCATGAGCTTTATATAAATATTCTTTACCCAGATTTCTAGATTCCTCTGACTTAGAAAAATAAGAGATGTATGTGTGTGGTTTTCGCATATGTTGTGTAAATATACATATATATATATACACACATATATATTTGAAAATACATGTGTTTGTAAGTATAGACATGTATCACGAGAGACGGGGGGAGGAGAGAGACAGTGACTATGGCTTTCAGACACGCATTTGGAAACAAATTAATGCAGCCTAGGAAATTGAAATAAGAAGGGAAATGGTGATGAATTCACATACAGAACCATCAATTCTCCAGGACACTTTAAAATATATGAACTAGATAACTTTCAAATGCTTATGCTTGTTCTTTCTCCAGTCCTAGAAACATAATTTAATCATTACGAAGTCTACTGATAGAAATAGATTTAATACTGCCGTTTAAAATAACAAAAGTGAACTCATATAGATCTGAGATCCTCATTCAGTTTGCTTTCTATGGGCATTCATAACAACTTGAAATGAAAAATCATCTGACTATATATGTGCATTTTAAAGAAATACATATATATCTATATGTAAATATTTCAGAAGATTGTATGGCCATAAATAACACATATCCATTCTTCCCGAGGAGTAGGCACTTACGAGAGCAGGTTCTATTTCTCATCACTTCTATTTACCTGGGCCCAAGTGCCAAGTAAACACTTACTGAAGGACAGAAAGAGAAGAAAGGAAAGAGAAAGGAAGGTGCAGGCGAGAATAGGAAGGAGACTGGGAAGTAAAGGAGCAAGAAGTGTTTTCCCTGCTTCTGGTGCTCTTGTGCCTTTCCTCGCTGTTCATCGACACGACATGGACTGGTGTGTCCAAATCAAGTATTAATCCTGCTTGCCTCAAACAACATGAAGTTTGGCAGTGCGCTGACTGCAGGAGGCCCACAGTGAGTCAGAGGCTTGGTGTGAAGCAAGGAGAGTGAAAGGAAAAGGGCAGAATAAGGAATGAGTACGTCTGACAAAAGCTCTACCCTGGCAAGAAACTGAGATGTTTCCCGTAAAAGGAGTCTTACATCAGGTGCAAAGGACTAGTACGTAAGCCCACCCTCTCCAGTCACCGGCTGGCAGCCACTCCATGAAGACCGTTAGCTTGGTTTGAAATCACACCCTGAAGAGTCGGACAGCTGGAGGCTGCTAGATAACCACGCTCCTCATAGCTAACCTGCCCTTTCTTAAAGATCAATCTGGAAGCCACATCTCAGTGTCTCATACAGAGTAAGAACTAGTTTCTTTCATTATCGAAATCGCTGTAAGAAACATCAACTTCTCTTTATCAAATCTCTAGTTCCAAGGAAGAAAAGAATGTAACTTTCTGTAGAACTGAAGACACCAGCAGAGAAGCCTATGAGTGCACCAGTCTCTGCACTACACTTCTGAATATCTCTACTTCACTTTTTAGGGACTTTCGCTCAGATACATTTACGCTTGTTTAGAATTAGAAGTACAACGCTCATCGATCTCAAAGAAAATAGATAAATATCGCTCAAAAAGAATAAGAGGAGAAAGCATCCAAGTAGATAGCATTTGGTGAAGTGAAAATGAGTTAATATCTGTGTTTTTCTTCTTACCTCCCATTTTATGGGTTTCCATGGGAATCTTGCTAGAGTAACCGACTACAGATGAATCCGTATGTGTTATAACAGAATTGGTTTCAATTAAGTATTTGCTGCATCTGCTCCTTGTGCCTCATAAAAATCAACATGAATTTATTGAATGATTAATATGTACCCAAAATTATACAAAATCTTCCTGAGAAATGTGTAAGCAAAAGATCCGCTTTCCTACATCCACTTATGACAATGGGAAAGGAAGCTACACGTGGCCATCAAGATGATGTAGAGGGAAAAAGACTCTTCACTCCTTGCAAGTTTCATGGCTAAGGGCCCTATAATAAAAGACAGATAAGAAAGTAAGCATATCCAAATTGATTAACATAAATTTTATGTGACTGGAGGTCGCATAACAAGACTTGTTTGCTCAGTTTCCTCTTGGCATCTTTGTGTGACATTCCCTCTCCTTCAACATACGGCAGGGCACCTGTCACATGAAGTTTCTTAGGGGAGAAGAGAGAGAGGCAGTCAAAGAAAACTTATTGCTTCTACAGTTTTCTCAGTTTTCTCCAGATTAGATATTCAGTATGCCAAGCTGAGATATTTTGGGGTAGTACGCCTGCACCTCATCAGTGACAAACACGACACCATTGTTTATCTTTTTCAGACAGCCACTCACTCCTTTCCACCATCCCAAACAAACTGGCTCGAAGTAGATGCAACGGGAGTCATCATGGTCTTACAGTCAAGCAGTATACCGTTCGGTATCCCAACAAATAAATGAATGCGTATAAGTTGAGTTGAAAATTTGCCAATCACTATGATAGGATCTCAGGGTGTTGAAATTAACAAGCAAGACAATGTCCCTTTCTTCAGTGAAAGTACATGTGGCTAAAACCATAATAATTTCAGAGGATGGTAAAGGCTAAGAATGACATGAATAAAGAAATAACACAAAAGGTAAATATAGTGGAACTGAAGTGTTGGTAGATTTTTATCTTGACTGATTAAGTACAGACACTTCGAGGAGGTGTAATTTGAACTGAGGTCTTAGAGATAGCAGAATAAAAATAAATGGACATCTTGTGAAAGAAAATTCAAAAAAGAAGAAAGCTAGAAGGGACCCATATAAAGTTTCTGAAATAATAGTAAATGTAGTCTATTCCAGAAATGTGATATCACTAGAAATATAACACAAGACACATGTAATTTCTAATTCTTTAGGAACTACATTTTTTGGTTTGTTTGTGTCCCTGGTCCCTAAAAGGCTCTTGTTTATCTATTTACGTAAAATGTGTTTAGTTTCTTTTTAAGAGTTGTTGAATATGTCAGACTAGCTCATGAAACAAAGATACAAACCTAGGCACTTGCAACGTCAACTGTCAGGCCCTGGTGCTTCTTACACTGCACATTACAAAGCCTCTTAGGGAAAAAGCGGAATTTTGAAAGGCCAATCTCTTTTACACACAGTGGTATTAAATAAGAAGTACTTGATTAGTCGATGTATGAGATGATAAAAAGTCTAACTGAAACCACAGTTTTGGGGAGAAGGATGAAAAGGCAGATGGAAATGGCATTAACAACTAAACACGACTCCAGCAGAGGCAAAGCTGGGAATAAGGAGTCAGAGATGATCTGGGGCTCATAAATTCCTGTACATATGAGAATTTGGTGGCCTGAGACTATCATGAATTTGACACTCATACAATGCTCAATTTAATACATTCCATCACTGCCCTCATTGGTGCTGCAAACCTGAATTGATTTTCACACCTTCGCTGCCTAGAGATGATTTTGAGCTACCACTTGACAGCAGTGCCCCCTAGTTGCTTCAAGATTTTTTTTTTTTGTAAAAATATCCTAGACCTAATGTCTTTTTCAGAAACCCTGTAAGTATGAAAGGAAGTAATTCCCCTGAGTGAAATATTGGCAATAATGATGAACACAGAAAAGGCCAAGTTTAAGAGAAAAAAAAAAAAAACTTAGTTTTAGACAATTAGATATTGATATGACAAATTTTAAAGATTTAATTTGAAATGCACAGACTTCTTCAGCAGTCTGGTTCCTGTGCAGCACCATGAATAATTTTCCACTTTCTGATGGAGCCTGAGTGATGATTACAGACCTCTGACTGAGCAAGGAAGCCGGCTTCGCTGGCATTTCCGAAGGATCTACAGAGGCAGATTTTTACACAGAATGTTCAAATTAGCACAAGATCGTGTAGCACCTTGATTACTAGCTAGTTAACAATTTAAAAGTAAAAGCATTTCATGGCCCATCTCTAAGTGGTGGAGAATTCGATCTCTTTCACACAGACAAGGAAACTAAGGTTTCTGTAAGTGATTCATCCAAATCTCACAGGTAGTGAGAGGTGCAGAGGTGCAATCCTACAGTTACCTTTACAGCGAAGCAAGCATACTTGGCCAAGCCTGGCCCTGGCTCCTGAGAAACCACTTGGGGACTAGGGGCCGACAATCAGTTGCGTAGCCTCACCATGGTAGTTGCTTTAGCTCTGTGATATGCTGGTTCCCTGGCAGGGCATATTACTAATGTTTTTCAGGGTCCTGAAGTAGAGATAGTTAAAATCTGTATAATGAGAGAGGGCGAAGGGGAGTATTCAGCTTCAACAGATCAGTGGCATTCAGTACAGGTTGTAAACATGTATCATTGAAAACTATCTTTCATTCAACAAGAAAGGTTTTAATCTGCCATTTTTTCTTCTTATTGCTTACATCTTGCTAACTGCTTTTTGTGTTGTTTACTGTTAGTACTGCAGTTTTGCAGTTTTCTGCCAGTCTTTCTTGCTTTTTGTACATTTATTTGACTCCTCTTTAATCTTTCTGCATCCAGTTTTATGACATAATCAAGCAGGTCCACGCACCATATAAAGGCTAAAATACGCTCTGAAACCTCAGGATTAGTTGATCAACTGCATCAATCTCTATGGGTAAAATCAATGTAAAGTTTTTCTGCCCTGAAGAATTTTTTGAGCATCTGACATTTAAATTATGTTCAACCTTGTTAGGCCTCAGCAGTGCTTTCCCTTTATAAATGTGCAAAAATCATACGATGTTTACTGCACCACGTTTTATATCTAAAAAAATGTAGTTCAAATCATTTTATTCTATTTACATACCAAATACTTGGTAGAGCCAACAAATTCAGCAATAATGTCCACTTAGGAATTTCTGAGTAGAGCTGTGGAGGGAGACCTCAAATAAAAGCCTGCAAAATGAAAATAGGCCTTCAGTAACTGCAGCCAGTCATCTGTCCGTAGGTCCACCCACCCACCATCCACCCACCCAATACACTCATCTTCCCATCTACTCATCCATCTACCCATCCGTCCACCCGTCCATCCACCCATCTGTCCACTCATCTCTCCACTCATCCGTCCATCCATCCACCCATCCGTCCACCCATCCATCTACCCATCCATTCACCCGTCCACCCATCCACCTACCCACTGTCCACCTGTCCATCCACCCATCCATCCACTTGCCCATCCACCGATATGCCCACCCATCCACCCATCCACCCACCTGTCTGTCCACCCATCCATCCACCCATCTGTCCACCCATTCACCCAACCATCCATCTACCCATTCACCCATTTGTCTACCCACCCATCTTTTACTGGGAAGCCAGGTCCTGATGCCCCAAGGAACTGGACCCTAACTTCCTTGGTGAAAGAATTTATTTGTGCCTTTGAAGAAAGAATTTAGTTAAAACATACAGGCGATGCAGAAGGATAAGCAGAATTTATTTTAAAGTAGATACAGAGAGAGTTACATCCCATGAAGTTATCTGCACTGAGTGCCAGTTTAGATACATTTTTATGCATCCAAGAATTACTCTTGGAGTCTGAGAAATCTGGATAAGTATGATATTTATCACTATTTTACTTAGAAATTACTTAGGAATTGCAAAATATCTTCCTGTCCTTTTAAGATGTTCAGTGTTTCCTCTGGGGCTTAAATCATGTAAGAAACTTACAACAGATAAATTCTTAACCTAAACCAGGTTCCACTTTATAGCTGAGTAGTATTCCATTATATATAAATTAGAGTCATTTATAGGAAAATGGATAGATCTGGAAAACATAATGTTGAGTGAAATAAACCAGACTTGCAAGCTTGAATACTGTATAGTATCCCTCATTTGAGTGAGGCAAAATACAAACAAAGAAAGTGGTAAAAAATGGACAAAAAAGACAAAGAGACAGATCTCACCCAGTAGACAAAGGGTTCAAGGAAACAAGAAGAGGGCAAAGGAAGAGGGGAATGAGAATTCAGCAGAAAAAAAAATCTTAAAAACAAAAACCTAATAACCCAAACTCAAAACAGTAATATGTACAGTAGGTACTACAGTCAACTTTATGTAGTTGTGACTTAATACGTATGTATATGGTTGTTTACATTGCTTGTTTTTATATGCAAATGGAACAATGTATTATGGTCAGTAAGTCTGAGTAATGATCTGTAAATTTGTATATTTTGGATAAATTTTAATGAAAAAATCTCTCACTAAACTATGTTCCAGTCCAAGGCAGGAAGGCCTTAAAGAACATTTCTCTTCCCAATATCATTGGACCATAGGCTACGTCAGCCAGGAAAGTAGTATCCCTTGTACTGGAGTTAGATGGCCAGGTGGCCAGATATCAGAAAGAATGTGCACATTGTATAACCTTAACATGTCATTGTGTTCTGTGGGATCATTTGGGGTCTGAGACCTAACAAATGATCATAAATGTGTTATACATCAAAGTCTTTCTTGAATTAACTGTCAGTGAATGCTATTTTATACATGCCCTTATATCATTCTGGCCCTCTAATGCCTAATACCTGTCTCTATCATATATCATATCATTAATATATATCCTATTGAATCTGTTTCCCTAACAAGCACTGAGTGCTGACAGATACATAGAAATGCACATACAGTATTATAACCTAACGTTCAAAATCATGTGGTTGGTTTTGCTCAACAAATATCTGTTCTGTGAACTGAAAATGTCTCTACAGTGAAAGAAAAACACAAAGTGACATTGCATAATACATGGAAAATTTCTTAAGTTTTTATAGAAATTATCAGTGGTAATTTAGAAAGTATTACTTTCCCAGATGGAGAAAACTTGAAAGTATCTTTAGCAGTGGCTCTTACAGATGGAGACCAATATAGACACAGCATTGATTCACTAGTTAGATGTACTACTGACAAGTTAGAAAATTTTACAAGAACTGGTGAACGTATCACTGCATATTATCGCATATACATATTGCCACTTTAGCGAACTAGCTGCACTGTACTGCTTAAGCTTGTACTATATATGGTCTCGTGACTAATTTAAGATACGAAAGCTGACTGTGTCCAGATTGTTACAGATTGAATCAAGTTATCACTTTTATCTATCTGGGGCATTTCTTTCAAAGTAACCAATTTCATATATTTGGGAGATAACAGTATTTGAATTAAAAACAACAAAATGGTTTGTATACTATTCAATATCTACAAACACAGGTAAAAGCAAAAAATTAATTGAACAGTATGGACACTGACTAATAGTGTATGGAAGCTGTTAGCGATCCATACACTGTAATGGTAAACTTGTGTGCATCAGTTAAATGTCAAATACACTGGATCAAATTGTTTTTCTCTGTATGTATTGCAAAAATTATCACATAAATGCTGAGTTATGTAATAAAATCAATGTGCTTTATCTACTGGAATAACATCAACATCCATTATTCTGTACTTCCTCTTTCCATTGTTGTGAGTAAAGAACATCCAAGTTCAAGAAAATCCATATGAAATTTGCCTGAGTAATAAAGACAAGGTTATATTCACGAGGCTTTAATGTTGAAAGTTAAATAAAACAGAACGTGATAACTTGGAATTTCAGACACCTAAGAAAACAAAACAAAACAAAAATAATGAAAAACAAAACAAAAAAAGAAAACTAGTCAGGCAGATACCGGGGGATGTGTCAGTAAAAGTTCTCTTTCTAATAACATTATAGTTCTTTTAATTTTGTATTTCCTTTCTTGAGACAGATTGATACATTCAGAAATTGATGCAAAGAGTAGGGAACATATTTGATTTCATGTATGTTCAATAGTCTTTTAGTATTCCCCAAATTTATGTGTACCTCACCTACCTTGCCTACCACTCTGGAAATTAATGTCATTGTGTTTGATTTTTTTTTTTTACACTGGATTATTGGTAGTTAAGGGGGTACTACTCATGGGGTACTACTCACGAGTACTCAACAGTATGCTTGAGTAAGGTACAGATAAAAATTACAAAGCTCAAAAATCCTCGAATAGTTAGCACTTGGGAGGGAAAATGTCTTTGCTTAGCTCTCATATTTAAGATGTAATAGGAAACAAATATCAGGGTGGCGTGGAGAAGAGACATTGTTAAGGGGATTCTGTTTCTTCAACTTTATCTTCAAGCTTAGGTAAAAAATCCAGTTTTATTATTTTTCGAGTTTTTTAAGGGATTGAAGTTGGGCTGCCCTGCATCACCCACCATGAGACTTCCAGGGGATCCCAGCTAGTTATGAAGTCAGTGAGAGAAAGAATCACGGTCTTTACATCTCTTTGAATGTTATCAGTGCACTCCAGGTTTGCACATTCTCCCCAAACAGCTGTCTGTCTGAGTTACTGTCCCTCCCCCATCCTCTAAGGAGTGGCAAAGCACATGTTCCTCAGAGAGGAAAAATAGCTTGCATGGCTCTTAGAAAAAAATCAAATGCGTTATCAGTTAACAAAATTTACATTAAGCAATGGACATCTCACAAATAAATACCATATCCTAAGTTACCCAATAAACATATGAACCAAATGACAATACAGTATATGTTGAATATTCAGTTTGTTTAATCAAAGAAATGTACTGGAGAAAAATTTTATATGATTGTTGCCTATCCATCCCACTGTGGGCCGAAACCATACAGCGCATGCACGTAGCTTGTATATGAAAATATTTAATGGGCAAGAAAAGACCCATTAACTAATTTCATCTTTCCTACACCTGCTAGGTCATCTCAGATTCTCTCCCATCTGATTATTAGCTTACTAAAGTTTAGAGTGCAAATAAGATTTTTTTTAATCAAGGAACATTATACTCCAAAAAGCAATTGAATTTGTCCATATGCTCTTATCTCTTACATATGACCAGAGCCTTAAAGCAACAGGACAAGTCCCAGAATACGATTGGTATTAGGCAAAAAGTGAGATATGGGACATTGCCCAGAGGGAGCAATACAAGTAATATTTTGCAATAGAATGAAACAGGGAACATGTAAAACAGTTTGCTACAAAACCTCCACTGGGGGAAAGAAGGAAGAGCACCCATGATGAACTGTGCTAGAGGTCGTTCACTTCTTCTGTCTGTTGATCCCAACCACCCTCTGAGTCATTTTGTGATCTCTGTCATATGTATATATTAGTACCCGGTGAGGGGTGAGCAGGAAATTAATAAGGCAAAGAAGTAACAGAAGGGAAAATAGAGACAGTCATGAACAGCTTTCATGGGAAAAATCTGTGTGCCTTACTTAAATTATATAAGAAAAATCCTAATTATTAATAAGAGAAACAAAAAATACGAGATGAATAGGAAATGGGGGGCACAATGGATATAAAAAGAGGAAATAATCAAAAGAAGTGAAAAAAAGAAGAAAGGAAGAAAGACTTTTTTATGGAAAGGGGTGAACTAAACAGCCAATTATTGATTATACACTCTCAACTTTCTATAATTTGTAAGTTGTCTGTGAATTCTTCCAAAATCATTCCCAATTATGATCATTATGGTCATTATCATAAACAACGAGCATAAAAACCAAACTGTGAGCGAGTAAGTTGGGGAGGAAGTTGACCTATGATACGGCAAATACTACTTGAAATTAGGTAATGTTATTTGCCATCTGCTCCACCTTCTTATGAAAAAATAAATAGTCTAACTGAGTGGTGCTAAAACTGTTTCAAATTTTTGTCTTGATTAAACTCATTGACGTTACTAATCTTCAATTATGTTTCTGGAGCCCAACAGTTAAAGTGGATTTTAATTTTTCATTTCAGGGAGGCTCTAGAGCTTGCTTCCATTGGAAGTAGTTACCAGTGATTGGCAGGTATGGAAACTCGAGATCAACTCCCACAGAATCATTTCTTTATACAAGAAATATAACGGATGCCTGATTATACAGCAAGGTTAAGAATTGGCACAGCTTGATTAATTTCATGTTCTCGTTAGCCGAGGAGCCGTAGGGCCAGGGAGAATTAACAGATGGTTATAAAATGTTCCGTGTGCATTTAGTCTATTTGTCTTGGGCTTACTGCTTCTTTTCATTCATTTTTCCATATATTATCAGAAATTCTTCTCTATACTGTGTAAATTAAGTACCTAGCATTCAGAAGATACAGGGAAGGAACACCTTATACTTGATTGCATTTCCAAGAATGTGAACATTTTAGGATTCTCATGTTCATTAAATGTTGTGAGTACAGACTTTTTACCCGTAAGATGAATCGGTTGTTGTGGTGAACATTTGACCGAGGCTTTATTTTATTCAAAAGACTTGAGGCGTTGACATTCTGCGAATGTCTACAGGAGACACTTTCACTTTCAATAATATCATATTATTTTTCCCCAAATACCATGTCTAACCACATCTATAATGAAGCCATGGACTAATTCTGTGTGTCACTTTCTTTATTTCAGCAACAATTATGAGCAAATTCATGTCAAATACAATCAGTATTCTGTGAGACTCTCATTTCATTATTTCACTGTATAATACACACATCTGTAGAGCGAGTAATGTTCAGATACCTGGGGTCATTTTCATTCATGGTATTTCACAAGCCAGCCATCTCTAAATGCCCGGGGTCCTGGGAAACTCAAGTATAAACTGTTCATTAAAATTTCAATCATTTCACACCTAGTGGCATACACCATATGCTAGAAATCCAGTGAAGAAATTGAATAACACTCTAAAATTCCAATGTAGTCAGCTCTGGGCAGCCCTTTGAGCAGAAACTAATCTGAGCTGCTACCCCTGCTTTGGGGAATAGAGAAAATGCAACTGTATGTCTACTCAGTTCTGACTTATAACTGAAAGGAAATACGATAGTTTTGTTGGCAGATGAAAGACGAGATCTCTTCAAAAGCTACATCCTTCCATGATGTTGTAAGAAGTATACTTAGGAGACTGGAGAATTGTCACAACCATGTATCTCTTTACTGAAATTTGGGCTCCTTTCTTAGACAGTGGGATTATAGATGGGATACATCCATTTCCTGATCATAACACTGAGGGCAAATCCTGAAATGTTACAGAAGACTGAGAACTATTATCTTAGGAAAAATTTAGTTGTGAGTTTCTCACATTTTTATTCGATGCCTCGGAGAATAGGAACTCAAGTGTCTTCCCAATGTGCTATGCAAACATCTTTTCAGGGCAGATTTCCTCTAAATGAGTGGTTCTTATCTTTTCTTTGATTTATTCCAGAATATTCTATAACACTGCACAAATCCTCTCCGGAGACAGTTGTGCATGTCTGCAAAGCGTTTACATAAACTCATAATATTTCGTGCATTTTAAGGGGTTCGAGGAACATTCCAGTCCCTTTCATATGTCCGTAAACGCACATGCACAATCTCTCAAAGAGGAAAAGCCATTGAGATCAGGGAGGAGTTAAACATGTAATCCCCACTCTACCACAAGCAGTAGTTACGTGCTTAAAAGCCACTAACAAAATGAACATCTCAGATAAGAGCCTGTCTCCTTCCATCCCAAGGTAAGCCATGCATGGGATGTGGTCCTGGATCCTGGAAAAGAAAGTGTCCTCACTCTGGTTGTGTGCAGAAAGATGACTTTGTGCCCTTCAGACAGCTCGATCCCCCCACATGCGGGAGGAGAAGAGGCTGACTTATGTAATCACTTCTCAAACATTTGCTTCATTTCTGTACTAAATGTACTCATACGTGTTGAAGGAATTTAAAGTACTCCACTGAAATCTGCTAAAGAACATTCAGTTAAGAGTTTTATTCAGTACTTGCCCAGATTTTTTTCTAGCTCATGATTCAGAATTACAGACTTACATTATTTGTAGGCATAATATTTTGGACAGCAAGATTATTAAGAATTTTAAGGTGCTACTAGTCACCTGTCAGAGGCCACTGTGTTTGGTCAATAAAGAATTAGATAGGACAATTAAGTCCCTACAAATATATCCGTGCAAGGCCTTGTGCGATATGTCCTGTCTCCTAATCGCTGCACGGGAAGGGAAGTAAGCTCTTTAATGCACCATTTTTGCTCCTCTTCTCCACACAAATAGCACGCATTTCATACACGCTATTGGAACTGCTTAATGGTGGGGAGAAAATTGCTATCCTAAAAAAGGAAGCCCTGACATAACGAAGCTGAGCCGACCAAGGTGGGAAAAGGATGCTGAGAGAGAGAGAGAGAGAGAGAGAGAGAGAGAGAGAG
The DNA here is from genome assembly GCA_004026905.1 of Hystrix cristata. Lineage (NCBI taxonomy): Eukaryota > Metazoa > Chordata > Mammalia > Rodentia > Hystricidae > Hystrix > Hystrix cristata. The sequence goes on along the minus strand of PVJO010015213.1, from coordinate 11,257 downwards.
AGAGAGACTGACTTTTCCTTTCCCTTTCAGGAAGACCACAGCCGTCCCTCATACACAGACTATTCAGGACTATTATTTCATTTGATTATCTCACTCTCGGACCTCCTCTTCTAGAGTTCTAAGATGAAACTGAACTTCTTTTCCATACCAGAGCATATGTGAGTCACATAAACACGAAACACTTCGTCCCTTCTGTATTCCATGTTTTTAGGAACTACGCCATCATCATTTCATAGTAGCTCTCACTCCACTTTTGTGTTCTTTGTAAGACAAACTCATACGCGCCGCCTCTGGGTAAACATGTGATTGAATCATCTCCCCCCAGACGACACTGTTTTCTTGGACACAGTAATCATTAGAGCAAGCTTTATGACATGAGCCATGCTAACCTAAGCCTTCCATTATTTTTTTGTGTGTGTGTCGGAGGATAACTCTTCCATTCGATGGGAACCGAGTATATATTGATGATATAAACTACAAGGTTAAGCAATGTACCAAAAGAGTAATAATTTCCTGGGAATGTGGTGGAGCAGAAGGAAGTAGATTAAGAGATGTGGAGCAAGAGATTTTATGGCATTGTTTGAAAAAGGCTCTAGCTATGCCTGAAGCAATACCTATCATCTTCCCTAGCTAGATGAGTCAATTTTATTGCTTAAATTAGTTTGCATTTACTCTTTGACACCTTTTAACCCAAATAATTCTGACTAACACAAGAATTGGTACCTGAAAGGCAAAGGTTGTGTGAGAGAGAAACACAAACATAGATTAAGCTAGTCTAGATAGCAGTGGACAGAAAAGATTTGTCATCTCTGACTGCGAAGCTTATAAAGTTCCTTGTGTAGAAGTAAAGACAATGGTCTTACCTGTAGTATTGAAAGAATCGGGTAATCTGAATAAAACATCTGGAACTTTAGGGCAGATTAAAAACAATCAGAAAACAACTGTTAGGATGTGGAATTTACTGACTACTTATTGTAACCTGTATTAAGGCCATAGAAAAAAAAGAGATCAGACTTGGCCTGACCAACTGCTCTCAAAGCTTAATGGCCACCGTTGCTCATTTATTAAGATAATATCCAGGAGGTTAAGGTGGGCGAAATTTATGCAAGCGTGAATAGACCTAATGGTATGATTTCAACTCCCCTCTCCCACCAGCCCCTGCAATATGAAAACACCAGCAGGGATTTAGAGAAATCTGCAAATTTTGTATTAGAACCCAAAAGCTCAAGCTAGAGCAAGATTTCTCCTGTAGGGCCAAGATCAGTGTGAGATGACAGAAGTACAGTACTCATTGGTGGCATAATATTTAAGAAGGCACTAAACCACTAAACCCTTGGTCATCGAAACATAATATTTTCATGCAGTATTTTTAAAAATTAAAAGTAATGCAAAACTTTCATGCTAAACAAATATCAAAATTGTAAATAAAAAGAGAACAAAGACCAAACACTCATTGCATGCTTCTTCCTCTCCAAAAAGAAAATAATACCCCTCTTATTAAGAATCATGTAATCTAATGCAGGCAGGATTTAAGGGACAGATTCCTGGCCTCACTGTCCCAGGCAGAAACGCTGAGATGGGTTGCTAAGAGACAGAAACGACCAGCATGAAGTTCACATTGAAAATGAGACTCCACAAGCTTGGGAACTGGTTACCCACCCAGGAGGAAGTAGAAGACAAACAGAAGTCAACAGAATTTGTAAGGGTATTATTTTTTTTTCACAGAAACTTCAACCCTGGCAACGTTTCAATGCCTAAGACAGTTCACACATTTCTGAGTTTCCACAAAAAAAGGAAGCTGTCTACCAAAGCAGTGCTGCTCCCAGCCATGGAACCCCTCCAATAATCTCAGAGGCAGCTGTAGGGGAAAATGGACAGGGGCATCCTGCAAGAGGGCAGAAGAGAGCCATGCGGACCAAAACAAGGTACTCAGCTTGCTTTGCGAGACAGCCTCTAGCACCTGCCTGGTAGGAGCGACACGTGTTCTACCCCGAAGGCCACTGTATGCTCTTTGCTCTTCTCTCTGTTTTCCTCTGAAAATGTTTATTCTATATGTTTATCTCCTTCTACCTCCTTAATTTTGAACTTGATATTTGGAGAATATGTAAATTTATCCTGTAGCTTCCAATTACCCATTGATGTAGGGCAACACCCAAAATGAACAGGTACAAGTTAGACCATCCAAGGATCTTGATATTGGAACTGGACACAGAAATTGAAAAGGACTTGGGTTACTGATGTTTGGGGAGAAGCTACATACGCTTTCAGTAGTATGTGGAGGCAGATGCGTAATGTTAGAACTGGCATCTTTTTTTAAAAAATTACACATAGGAGAAGAAAAATATTTGTGATTTATGATGTGCTGAATCCAACTGATATCTATTTTTTCCATCTGGGTTTCCTTTCATTAGAAATTAATTGTCCTTTATTGATATTTATCTGACTTAGGTGTCTGTGTGAGATCAACTCTCCACACCTTATTCCTTCTCCCATTTACTGCTCTCCTCAGCACTGAGCCTAGGACTCAGGCCACAACTATCAAATCATTCCCTCTGTGGAAACATAAGCCTCCCCTCTGTTCCTTCAGGCTGTGTTTCTGTGCAACCACCACACCCAGATGATACTGCCTTCCACATTCATTGATTCTTTGTGAAGCAACTGATCAATTTAATAAATGCAGCTTTCAAAAAAATAATGAAATGCATCTTCTGTATCTCCTGTACTCACTCTAATTCTACAAAGTAAGTCTCCATTTTTACGGGTACTAAATAAGCTCTACTTTAAAAGTAAGTTAATTTATTAGAGTACAGAACAACTACACAAAGAAATAGAGAAAAGCATCCTTTGTGATTTCCTACATATAGTACAAATGCCCCATAACTACTGAGTGATTACTTTGTTCTGGGAACTATGTTAAGTGGTTTACATGTATCCCATCATTTAGTAGAAGCTATTATAATTATTATCTGTTTATAGATGACGATGATGAAACATGGAACATTTCTTATCTGTTCAATGTTACAGAGAAATTAAAAGGCGGGGCTGGAATTCACACCAAAATAGCATGAGTAAAGTCAAGGCATGCAAACTCTCACATTTCACTTATTCATAGTAGATGGGACAGAACATTGCAGAAAAGTTGAATGAATTTACTCAAACTCATTTCAGACCAGATTAAAGGCAAACAATGAGCCTATGCACATAAAGAGTGAAGCTCATAGTGGAAAGGCGTTAGGCGATATTGTAAGTCACGCTACACAGGAGAACGTTATTCACCCCCCGTCCCCATCTACATGAGCCAGTGTTCATATAACCACCTTACGCAGATACTACACTCATATTAAACAGTGGACCCCCCTCTCTTTCCTGTCCCACATGCTCTTTACTCTTCCCACTCCCTGTGCCCAACATGCACACAAGCAGCATCTTTGGTACCTTTAGGCGAATTTAGTCTCTGACCCAACTCTTCTGTCATTTGCTTTTAAGAATATTCAACGTTGTGCTTATTTTACAGACCTTGTTTTCTTGTGACTTGCAAAATGAAAGCTACTCAGCATAAGTGCTTTATTTTCACTGTGCTTTCAGCTAAATCCTGCACAGTAAAACAAATTAAGCAGATGGCAGACTTAAATGTTAAAGACAGGAAAAAATGTATGAAGAAATCTTAGGATAAATTAAAACATAGGATGGAATATATTGAAGTAAGATGAATCGGAGATTCAAGTCACAGAGAATTTTAAAGCATTTAGCTTCCTTGAAGATACATGAATGATTCAGAACAGTAACTGAAAGTGTGCTCCCATGACAAGTGGGCCTTCACAACATTTAATTCCTAAATGAGTCAAACGCCTTATTATGTGGCTTTCTCGCCTCGGGAGGACGTGCACATTACCACTGCCATCTTTCTTTTCAGAGTAAAGTGTTCACAGTCTCAGTCTGCATGAGGCAGTTACGACAGAAGTTTACCACATTTAAAATTAGTAATGCCCAGAGAGAGTCCAGATTAAGAAAGAAAATGATTCTCATCTTTCATCCATTACCTACTTACCCAAATTCTACTACTAAGGAAACTACATCCACTGTACAATGTTGAACTCTGTTAAAATGTAAATTTCTGGGAGCATTCAATCTGATGAGTCATTTTCAACGATGAGTAAACAAATCTAGCAGAACATTTTCTTAGGTAGGAAGGAGGGAAGCTTAAGCATAAGGCTGCAAAGGACTTGGATCTAAAAAGAAAAAGGCTCAGAGCATAAATTCTTAAAATGAGAGAGTTCTAAAGTCAAAATATGTCTTATGAACTATTTTTTCCAAGGCTGGTTTTTATTCTTATCTGTTCAAAGATTTTTTTAAGTAGTACTGTGTTGATTCAATATAAATAGAAAGGATAAAAAGGAAAGAGATAAGAAAGAAACTAACATTTACTGAATGAAAGCCTGTTCTGCATTAGTATGTTACCATCGATAACCACTGCAACTCTCTGAGATACTTTCATTAGCCCACTTTATATACAAGGACAATGAATCTCAGAAATGTCAAAGGTCATACTATGAAAGAAATGGCAAAGGTCACACACTTAATAAATACTATGAAATAAAGATTCTGTTTCCAGTCTCTCTGCAAAGCTTGGATCCTCCATACACACCCTTGCCAATGTCTCTCTGGTTTCAAATCCACTAAATCCATGGTAACATTTTAAATTCATTAAACAAGGCAGAATCCTAATTTCATTCCAGAAGTATAGGCGCTGATCAGACGAATGCTAATAACACGGAGCTCATATATTTGGCTGTTACTAGGAAGAGGTAATAAAAGATGGAGAGCAGGATTGCTGGAAGGCAGGAAAGAGGACATAGCCAAGGGTACACAAGCAACTTGCGCTAACTTATAATTGGACCCAGTTGCTGCTAGGATCCACTTAAGTTCTCCTGTCATTTCTACAGACTCGGGACTCACTTCCAACACAGCATATTAATCTAGACATAAGGAGAAGGAGTGGAAAACAGACTTTCAAAATCCTCTCAAGGTAATTAAATGGTAAACAAAGAAAAATATTTCAGTGAAGCCCTTTAAGAAAATATCTGTTTCAAGTATTTTGTTTTGATAATGTCGAAATCCAAGTACGTCATATCCAGTTTTTGTTCTCTATAGTTAACATTGTATGACATTCTCTGAGCCAAAGCGAGTAACAATACACAGTCAGACTGGCCTCCTTTAGTGGCTCCGACTTTGGATGGAGCAAGAAGCATTATATTTTAAGTATAATTTACAAAGAAAGTCCATGTGGGCATGTGCAGGTAAATGAAAAGCTACCTTTGAAGTGTTTATATTACAGGAAAAAAGAGCTCTAATAATTTTGAGTAACTTTAAAAGTGCCTCCAGAAGATTAGAATAAAACAAAAGCATTTGGAAGAACTGGGAGGGAAGAGCCATATGAATTGTTACACAAAACAGAGACTATTTCCTTGGGGAATTTGTAGAGAAACACATTTTAAATAACCTCCTCATGAGAAAAAAACAATGTATACTCCCTTAATTTATGTGAGAATCATTGAATAGCCAAAGTCATGAGTACAAAGAAACCACTTTTGTAATTAATGGTACAAATTAACATATATATCCTCTGCAATACTTGGAGTGAAAAGATATTTTCTTATATATGATGTATTCTCAGTAGTAGTGATATATTGCTTTGTGAAATATAATTTTACTTCTGAGGTTTTCTATTTAACAAAATATCAAGCTTTTAAAAAACAATTTTCCCCTCAGAAGCAGCAGTAATTTTTACTCAGGCATACAAAACAAAGCCGATTGAGAGGAGAAATCCCATGGACAATAACTCTCCACATTCTCCAGCCACTTCCACTCTTTAATTCTGCTCATCCTTCCTTCCCACCCATCTCTATTTGTACATAGGCACAAAGGAATTGAGGATTACATGGAAGAGCACAGAGTTGAAACACCTATTCTAAAGTCCACTGACTGCCAATATATTATATTTCAAATACATGAGCAGGACTTTCCAGCAGAAGGCAGGAGGGGTTGCCAAACAGAACCAAGAGTGTCGTTAGTGAATTCTGCCTCAGTGCAGAGCCACAAAGAGGTACAGAAGAACTGAATCATTTGTGAATGAAAAATGGTTGTGTGAACTCTTTCTTTACACTCTGGAAAAGACAACTAGATACATCACGTTATTGGCAATGTAGAGAAAGATTCATTCTACTAACAGTACTAAGTTAGCACAGTACTATGTGGTTTTGGTTTTGCTCATTACATTTTTGGTTTCCTCTGTTGATCATTTTTTACCCCTAGAACAGAGAAGAAACAATGAAAGAACTTCTACCTTGATCTTAATTCTGAGCTACAAGGAGTAACTGGTTGGAAGGAGGAAATTAAAGGAAATTTTAACTTAATTATAGTAAATACAGCATATTTTTTTCAAAGAATTATCTGTAGTTGTTTAGAGTATCTTCTTGGAAAACAAACAAAAAAAAAAAGCTTTAACATATTTTAAGTCCTCACTGGTTGCCTCCTTACTCTGTTTTATATCTTTCCTCCTTTAACTTTTGGAAATTTAGTTCTACTTTTTTAATACAAGGCAAATGATCTGATGGCCAATGCTTAATTGCATGGAAAAATATTACTTACTCACCACAAACGCAACTTACTTTACTTCTTTATGTTGACATTTCTTATGGTGAAAATATGTACCTTACAAATTAGTTTTTTGATGACTTGTGAAACATAAACTCTCTTATTCATTTTCCAAAATTGTTTTTATTTCCCCTGAGCTTTGATGATATTTTAGCTGATAACATAATTATAGGTTGTCAGTTTCTGTGACTCAGCAATGGCTTGGAAAAATATTGTTTTAAATAAGATATGTGAATTCTGTTTTCATAATTTGAAGATAATAGACCTTTATCAATTCTTAAAATATTTTTTCATCAGTGTTTGAACTCTTTCTCTGTTTCCTCCTCTTCAGTGTCACATTATTCTACACAGAATACTCTATCCACAATGCCATACAGTTACTTGTATCATGATATTGCTTAATATCCTGCAAATTTCCATCTCCCGCTAGCCACCAGATGAAATCCAAGTTTCTTATGAAATCCTGCTAGTTCATGTTCATTTCTATAGACCCACCTCTCACCGTTCTGTACCTCACACTCTATGCTTTAGACACATAAAAATCCTTTTAATTCGCTGAACATTCTATATTGTTTTTAGTTTGTCTTTATTAATTTTGTTCTCTTATAATGTTATAATTCTCATTCCCAAATATAGTTAAATTACTTGATTCCCTTTTATCACTTAAGACTTAACCAAAGCCATATATATATATTTTTTTTCCCAGAAACCTCGTCCTGCATGTTCAGCGTGAGACGCTGTGCTTTCTCTGAATTCCAACAAGCTCTACTGTGCTTGGCTTCCCATTGCAGATCTTAAATTTCCTGATATCAGAGGCTGAGTTTACACATTTATAGTTCCCATTATGTCATATACTGCCTTGAATTTATAGAAACTGTGTATTTGTTGAATACTGAAAAATTGAGGGAAAGAAAGAAGACAGTGTGGGATGAATAGTATTCAAGTTCCATGGAGACATTTTACTGTAACTAACATTCAAATTTCAACTGCCATCCTGTCCTTTTAGTTAGTGTCTGTGTCTAGATTATTCACATGCACGTAAACACTTGATAACACAAGATTAAGAAAAGGCAAAGCAGTAAGCAGTATTCTCACAGGGAGAAGGAATATTGTCTTAATATGCCCACTGAAATCCATTTCCAGATATCAGGACAGCCTGCAGTTATTTTCTTCAAAGAATTTGAAATATCTAATACTACAGAAATGCTCAATACTGCAATGATGTTCTTTATTCTGAAATGAAATTTTAAAAAGAGTTCCATATTTTTTATCATTTCTTCTTTCTGGACTTATGGAAACATGATTTAATTTAATCAAACTCAAAAATATAAATTTTACGAATGTGTGTATGTTAGAGCAAAAAGAATAGGTAAGTGATGCCACATTCACATATAAAATTGGCATTGCCACATTCAAATAAATAAACAAGTCATGTTGAAATAAAGAAGTCATGTTGAACCTTTATGACCATATAAGGGCATTATTAATGGAGGTGCTAATACGTTGGTGTTTTAAAGCTCCAAAAGTTAAAATTCTTAGCTTTCTGTAATTAGGAAAAATATTAGCATTGTCCCTAGCCACTGTGGGATGTGAAATCTCTTTCTTTGATACCCATTTCATTGATTCATTTCTCCGCTCATTCAGTAAATTTATAAAACCTGCTGTGTCCTAAGTCAATGTTCAGCCATATGAATATAGTAGTAAGCCCATGAGAGAAGGTCAACCCTTAAAGATTTAGCCTCATCGTGCAGGTAAATATGCCATAAGAATAGTATAAAATTGTCTGATATGGAAATTACGGGGCTATGAGAAGGGGTATTCAGCAAAGTTTTATTCCTAGGACAATAAGTAGCAAGATACTTGAGAGACATAAGGAAACACCTAACGTAGTCTAATTAGTATGACCAACAAATTCCTCAATGAAATTTTGCTAAAAATGTGCCCAAAAGGTCAAAAGGGAAATCACCAGACAGAAGCTGAAAGAGTATTTCAGAAAGAGGACCAGCAGAGGAGGGTTTGGGTAAGAAACAGCATCAAGAAATCAAAAACTGACTTCAAAATGAACGAGGCTCAGAACATGAGAGAAGGAAGAAATGGTCTGTGGGGAAGTGAGGATGGAGTGTAGCTGTAGCGGGAAACGGGGGCAGGAAATAAGTTTACTGTATCCAGAAGATAAAAGAAAGCAGAGGTTCAGAGAGAAGGGAGCTGTCTGAGGTTGAGGACGAGCTGGTGGTGGCTGAGGGCTGTTGCCTACAGTTCAACTGAACACACCCAAAGCTGTGTCCTGTAATTACTGCTTGTTGAACCTCAGAGAGAATAAGTAAACTTTCTGCTTAAGCGTCAACACCTCTACATTGTGTTGTAAACCATATTACAAATATATATTTGCAGATTGTGGTAGCTAGTTGCTAAAGACGTCCCTTTCTCAGTAATGAACTATATCCTCCAGTTAATTATATCCTTGCATGATACCCTTCCCGTGGTTCTGGTTGCACGCTGCGATTCACTCTTTGAACCATCAAATGAGCAAAAGGAAGCTGCTTTATTTCACAAACAGATTTCAAGAATTCTGTTTGGATTTTTTGGAACACCTGATTGTAAGACACCTCCGATTGCAACCTAGGTGCTATTCTGTGAGAAAACTACTACGTCACTTAGGAGTCGGTGTTTACACTCTGTCAACAGTCCCAGTGAGCTCCCAGCCCACAGCCAACATCCTCAGTGAGCAAGCTCTGAGTCAGCTCAGCAGGGACATTAGTGGGAATTGCATGAAAATTCAGAAGTGAGAATCTCCCAGTTACGTCTAGTTAACTCCAAACAGCGCCGGAGATATAATTCGTTACTGACAATCCTAATTCTTTGTTAAAATATATATACATGTATACTTTAAATATTAAAACAAACCTTAGGCTAAATTTTTTGTTGTTGTTATAAAATTGCTAACTACTTTTAACTCCCACTAATGATCCCTGCTTCTCAGGAAATCACTTCTCTTATGTTCCGGTAAAAATTGTCTCCATTTAGTATTGAGAAATAAAATAACCTAAGGCTATTGCTTGTAAACATAATGTTTTTAATCCTCTATTATAGGAGAGGGAGGGCTATTTTATGTCCTGTCTCATGCTAAAACACATTTTCTCATTTATTATTTTCACTAAAGCATTTTGACAGTTCAAATATTAACTAATATCCAGTGGAGACAGAAGAGAAAAAGTTAACTCTACTGCATCAAGACAAAAGTATTGATAATTTGGTTATGTTTCTTTGGTAAAATATACATGTAATGAGCTTTTTGCAAAATACCGTATTATACAGTTTTGCAGGCTGTTTCATTTTACCTTGCAATATGCCCTGAACTTTTATTAGGAATTTTTTACTTCTCTCATAACATCGTTTTTGTATTAGCGTTCACGTCACTGAGACACAATACTCAACATCCACAACTCAAAGAAGGAAAAGTCTAATTCGGCTCAGAATTTCGGGGAATTCTAGCCCTGGTGGGCTGGCTTCGAGAAAGGAACACCACACAGACGGGTATGAGACAAGGGCAAAGATGATCCAACCAGGAAGCAGCACAGAGGAACAACGCCAGAGATGAAGGGACTGGCGACCATGTGTAGCACCCAAAGTCACACCTCCACAACTCTCCCAGACACATCCAGAAGTGTACTTTCCCAATCTGGGAGGCTCCCAAGTAGATCAAGTCGACCTCACAGTTTCCTTGTCATAGAATTGATTCAACCAACTCGTATTGGTAGACATTTAGTTACTTCCAAAGTTCCATATTTGTCATGTCATTTTTTCATATTGGTAAATAATCTCATGTTTTGGATAAGATTATATGAATCCATCATTTTCTTACCTCTTCACAAATGTTATGTAGTATTTTAAATTAATAATGCTTGACACTTCTTAATATAATTATTAGTCTTTATAATATAAATATCCCCTCATCTTTTTAGTCATCGTTTTTGTAGGAGTTTCCATGTTTTCCTGAAAATTTTCTACAAATCTAACAAATATTGATGATTTTAACCTTTCTTCATAAATATTTCAAATATTTTACTACATTTGACCTACATTTGTAAATTTTGGTGGGCTTTGATAGCTACAGGTGTTTAATGCTAGGTAGCCACAGTTGTCTTTTAGTTGACTACTGACTTCTGACCCATACAGTTTTAGGTGGCTGAATTAAAATTATTCTGACAGATCAATATTGATACAGAAGATAATACAATAATTAGCCTGAGATTTCCAGTTAGTCCCACATTTTCTTTATTTTGGGCAGTATCATCACTACATGCCCAAATAAAATAATTCAAGTTCCTCATCTATAGTATTATACAAAGTTCAGATTATTTTCAGTCTTTAATCAAGGTCTTGTAAAAACTTACACATCCTATTTAAGTTTGTCCTAATTTTTATTCGATTTGGGGACTCGTGCTTTTATTGTTGTCCTTTGCCATATCACTTCATCCCAAATATGGATGGTAGAAACTGTCAAAATAGTAGTGGGGCATCAAATATTGGCTAGTATCCCCACTGTTTCCAAAGGCAAGTGTTTCTCTAGAAGTTACATTTTGACTCTTCTCTCACCAGTAGT